>PTEX01000278.1:4890-33776 GCA_003342815.1 Eudromia elegans | reverse complement strand
AAAAGAAAAGAAAAGAAAAGAAAAGAAAAGAAAAGAAGAAAAGAAAAGAAAAGAAAAGAAAAGAAAAGAAAAGAAAAGAAAAGAAAAGAAAAGAAAAGAAAAGAAAAGAGAAAAGAAAAGAAAAAGAAAAAAGAAAAAAGAAAAGAAAAGAACATCATTTCCCCTGTTAAAGCACTTATTTCTGTTTTGATTATCTAGATTCTCTCATCTGGACTCCCTGCATTTTCCAGCTAGATGAAATAGATTTTGGGTTAACATTCCCATACTGCAATGACTCCCTTAGGAAACCCTCTGAGAGAAGCCAGTGAAGCTCACATTTCCATCCCCTATTTTGGCTTTGCAAGTGCTCACATGCTGCTGGAGCGGGGGAACATGAGGGCAGCCTTGCAGCTCCTGAGGCAACAGCTTTGCATCTCCAATTTTTCCATATCCTTCTGGAAATTGTCCAGCAGGCAGCACAGTTAGTGGCCAGGGAAGTCTGACAGCCTGTGCATCTTTGAGCATTTGTTCTGACAAAGCTTTCCTACTCTAAGGAGGTTTGCTGCGCTGCTGCCTCCAAGCTCGCCTGCACTTTCCCTTCTCCTGCTCAGATCCTGCCACAAGCAATGGCAGGAGCTGAGCCAGCCATTGAAAGCTGGATTTCAGCTCTCTGAGAGATTCATTATTGTATCTTCATGTTTAAGATATTCATTCTTCCTGAATGGACTATTAGGACACAGAAGGGTTTTTTGATCTTCATGCTTCATCCAGTGTGCTGTCATTCTGGAAACTGGACAAAAATATCAGGAAGAAATTAATATGCAGGAACAGAGCTGCCGCCATTTACAACTACAGCTGCCTCAGATCATGTCATATGATGTTCCCTCCAGCAGTCCTGACATTTTTAAAGCTTTTTAGAATGGTTCAAATAAAACAGGTCACCTGAGACATCACACAGTATCATCTAACATATCCACTAGCTCCTATTCTGGCAAGCTGTCAGAGATACAGAAATGTGCTTGTTCTACCCAAGGGTTATCTCCTTGGCGTTCAAGTTTGGTACAAGACAGCTCTGCTATCTACAGATTCAACCTAGAAGGATGGGGAGAGAAAGCAAGAAAAAGTGGAACTGGCAAGGAAGGAGGGCAAGAACCAAGGTGAGCCCAGGACTCAGCACAGAAAGGCAGAGCAGACTAGCACTAGAGTAGAAGCATGAGCCAAGTCGGGTATAGGGACTAATTCAAGCAGTGAGGCCAGGAACCAGGCCAGGAGCAGAGAAGGTTTGCATGAAACAGAAGCTGGAGACCCAGGTACAAAAGAAAGAAACCAGCATAAGCCATAGCCTCGTTAGTAAGAGCTGCAGCCCAGCTTCTGTTTAAATAACACAAGGAGGCTGCACCACAGATTCCCCTGTGATCATCCGTGCAGTGCTATCCGTGCAGTGCTGAGGGTTCAGCTGCAGTACACAGCACCCTACGAGAGCTAGCATCAGAAAAAACAGGAAAAGGCGGGGGAAGCCTATTTCTTGCAAGTACGTTATATCAAGAGCTAGGAAGTCTCAAGGGTTTTGTTAGTCAATTTGTGCTTCCTCTGCTAGCTTCATCACAAACCCACCTAGCAGCACTGCATTTATCAGAAGCACAGAAGGAAGTATGTCGGTTGCATGAGAGAAGGCACTAAAGAATGGGGCTGTTATTTCCAAGTGTACATCAACAAGTAGCAAGCATGTTGAGTGCTAATGATATCCTACACAGCCAGAGTTCAAGGTTAGAGCAGATTTAAGGCTGAATGGGCAATGGGATTCCATGGGATTCAAGGTGGGCCTGCCATAAGCTTTGCAAGAGAAAACAGTTAGCTGGGATACCTGAGGCAGGAAAAATAGATGCTCACTTCAGACTTGAGATAAATCATTCCTTAATTCTCTTTCCATTGACTAAGGAAGGAACACAGAAACAGAAGCCTAAAGCGAGATGAATATCCCCAGTGAGAAAGAAGTGTTTTGTTTTGTTGAAAATAATGTCATGGCTTTGAAATTCAGCTGGTATGATGAAATGAAACGGGACTCTCAGGTTTCTGGCGTTATAGGTAATCCAGTTATATGGTATTATGATAAAGTGGAAGAACTAGAATAGGGTACAAAATACCATTCATCTCTTCCCCCAGGAAGAAAGATGAAGAAACATGAATGTGGTTTTTTAGATCAAATCTTTCAAGTTTTAGGAAAGAAACGGACAGAAGCCTACTGAAGAAAAAATAAAACATATGAGAGTAAAAGTCTTGTCTAATTTTATCTTTGCATGTACTGTGAGGTTTATGTTGTTATGTTTTACTGAAAAACAGACATGTTCATCTACTTTCACACCATGCTTTGCCCTTGTGTTTTTACAGTTGAAACACAAGAGGAAAAAGAATTAGCAGTTCAGTACACTAGAAAACTAGCTTTGCATAAATAAAATATCAGAACAAAGAAAATTTGGTGGGTTTTAACTCGAGATAAAGATGAAGTATACAGGCGATCTTGAATGCAAATGATACTCAGAAAGCCAGTGCATTGAGTTAATTATGCTAAATAACACTTCCCCACAAAAAAGTTTCACTGACACTAGCAGCTGAACTGCTTCCAGAGCGAAGCACACAGCAGGCATGTTCGAGGATGTGCATGAGATGAACAAGCACAACCATGATCAGGTAGGCCACGCATCCTTGTGAGCAGCCTCTGGCTTCTCTTCTTCATGATGACACACACGCTTCAGAGGGTCATTCAAATCTAATATATATATTTATTTATATATATATAAACACACACACAAGGAAATGATTTTTATAACTGGCTACAGTTCCAATAGAAAACATGCACACATACAAACACACAAGGAGTTTTCATGCTAGAAAGGCTTTCTCCTCACACAGCTTTAAGACTTGATCTTGCTGTCCCTAGACTGAAGTCCCCAAAGATAAGTTTACATTATAACTATAGCTGTGTTGTACACATCAACCAGAACAGTTTGCAGCCAATCAAGCAATTTCTTCCTCTCTCAAGATTAAAATCAACTCAAAATGAGTCAACAATAAGATCAATTATGAAATTTTTAAAAAGCAAGCTTAATTTACCACTGACTTAACTCCCATCCTTTCCAAAGTCAAAAGATTTACAGTAGAGATAAATCTAGACTACCTCATATTTAAGAAAGTGGTTTATTAAAGTAAGTAAGTCATGAATGTGTTTAATTCCTTTCTCCCTTTTCTTCTTCAGAACTCTTAGGATTTTCCACTCAACACAAAGATAGGTATTTTTATATGACTAATTAAATTCTTCTTTTCATGAGACAAAAATTTATCCCTGAAACACAATATACTTAATTTTGACAGCCCTGAACTTGTGTGTGTGCGGTTTTCTTTTTTTGCTTGTTTTTTTTTTTTTGTTCTTTGCCTTTTCTTACTAAAAACTCCTGAATGTATCTTTAAAAAACAAAACAAAATGCACAGAACTCAAACTCAAGAGCATACTAAATCTTATTTTCATGATATTTAATATTGGTGGGCTGGTATTACTCTAACCACCATTAAGTAATAGATCAGAGAGAATAAAAACATTTTCCATCCCCCTAAAGCTTTTAACCTTTAGGGCTTCCTTGAGGGGAAAATTATTCAAATGCCAAACAATTATGCATTCACTACAAGGAAAGACAGCCAGGCATTTACACAGAGAAACTATGAAATACATTAAAACTACATTAAGGTCCTTCGTTTTTCTGTTCACTAATTTCCCTGCTCGTAACTCTCTCGGATGGACTGGGAGCCTTTCCCAGGCTCAGCAATTGCTGTCTTTCCCAAGGGCGCGTTCATCACCTGACTAGGCTTCCAAGCCATCAGGAATGCGGCTGCAGTTCAAAAGCAGCACAAAACATTGGAAGACTGAGAGGCAAGTAACAAGTATGGGACAAAACAGGATTTAGCAGGTAGCTCCCTACCATGAGAGAAGTTAGGTTAATAAGCTGCATTATGCTGCAAAGAGGATTTAAAAGTAATAGTAAAAAATGCATGTTTGCATACACATCTTGAGACTTAAATGCACATGTAAAAGACAGAAATGGAATAAAACAGCACTAAGATAGATAGATTGTTTTACTAATCTGTACTGAGGCACTATAGAGGAAATGAACCTCAGTCAAGCGTCCATGTCAAAAATTTCCACTACAAGATAGAAAAGTGGTCAGTACTGTTGTGTCTCTTGGCAAGTATCATTTTCAGCTAACACAGTAAAGCTGGAATTTCCTTCAGTACTGCTTATGTCAGTGAGGACACTACTCCTATCTCTACTTGTAACTATTAATTTGTGTTTCTTCTCTAACAGTTACTAGAATAGAGAATCCTTGCAGCAGTACAGGCCCTTATTACCCTAGGCAAATAGTAGACACCAGAAGTCTGTCAGTGAGACTGTACTGTCAGGCAGAAAGAATGTGGAAAGAGTAAAATCCTAGGTACTGCTCATAAAAGAGCAGTACCTCATAAAGACAATATGTGCTTCAGCACTGTATAGCACTGTACCTTTGTAGATACATATGCACTTTTTAAAAGCAGAAGTTCAAGTAGGATTTCTAATCTCATTAGCCCTAGATAATTTTTTTTCAAGCAATCCCATCTTCCTCCCCCATTCCTCTCACCTCCTTTTTTTTCCCCTAAAATCTTATTATCTTGCTCAAAACATAATAACTTTTTTTTTTTCCAAAGGGAAAGTTGCCTTCTAAAATAAAAATAATCCCTACAGCTTTAGAAGCTCTTAGTATCACTCATTCTAGAAGTACTTATAACCTAGATCCCTAAAGAAATAATATATGTCGTATTGCCTCCAAGCATGTTCTGACTTCACACAGAAAATTCCTAGGCACACTCATGCTTCATAGTGTAGGGGGCTTTGAAACCTTTCAGGCAATTATGTAATTGAATGAGTAAAAGTAAAACTTAATCTGTGAAAAGCTTAATATTTTCTGCTTCCACCAAAAAAAAGGAGAAATTGGTTTTGTTTTACAAGTGACAAAAGATTAAGATGCAATCATTCCCTAAATAACATTTCTCCCAAAGGTGATATTCACTATAATACATTTTACTCTGCCAGTACACACCAGTCACAACATCTGGAGTGGATGTGTCCTAACTAAAACAAAAGCTATGTCCTGGAAATCATAAGGTAAGTACCTATTCACAACAGACCCTCACCCATATTCTGTGTTATTATAAAGTGGGAAGATTAGAATAAATAAATATGCAAGTAATATTTTAAGATTAGTTTATTACTGGGAATGGGAAACTTTACATATTAAGCTTTACCCAGAAAAATCATTCATCCACAGACAAATAAGTATCTGCTGATCAACTGTAAAACAAGTATAAAACATCCCTACATCAAGGTTATACTATAAGAGGTTTCCTGTGCATCTGAATTACTAGTGCATCATTTAGCACCTCTCTGGTGCCTAGACCATATGGCTTCAATTGACAGTTGATGAATGCAGTAATTGTCCCTTTGCGTTAGTCATTGGTTATATTGTTCCTCAGTTTCTTGGTAGCAGGAGAAACAACCTACATATAATGGCCTTGATAATGCATGCTAAAAATATACAGAAGCCAGAAACCTCCTCTTAGTTATTGTTATAGCTGTCCTCGAGGTGAGGAAGCATGCATCATCAAAACCTGAACTGCAATTCAAAATTATCATTCTTGTTTTATGAACAAGGGAATGACATTTATTTGTGCAAATGTCTGGAAAAATCTTGTGTGTGTGTGTGTGTGTGTGTGTGTGTGTTCGTGTAGGTATGTGTATGTATGTATTAGGGGGACTCTCACTTTCTGTCAGCAGAAAAGATGCCTGTGCTAATCAACTAATGGCATATAATGACCACTGAATAATTAACTGACACAATGGATAACAGAGATCAGAGACAGCCAGAACTAGGAATTCATAACATCCGGGGTTGTATAGTCGCTTGAGAATATTTTTCCATACAGTTTCCCATCCCTTTTTTTTCAAACAGCAAGAAGTACAGAGAGACTGCTAATGTAACACTTAAGCTTAGGGAGAGCAGCCCCGCAGAGAAGGACCTGGGCGTCATGGTGGACAACAAGTTGACCATGAGACAGCAGTGTGCCCTCGTGGCCAAGAAGGCCAATGGGATCCTAGGGTGCATTAAGCAGAGCGTCTCCAGCAGGTCGAGGGAGGTGATTCTGCCCCTCTACTCAGCCCTGGTGAGGCCCCACCTCAAGTACTGTGTGCAGTTCTGGGCTCCCCAGTGCAGGAGGGACGTGGAGCTGCTGGAGAGAGTCCAGCACAGGGCCACGAAGATGATTAGGGGTCTGGAACATCTGCCCTATGAGCAAAGGCTGAGAGAGCTGGGCCTGTTCAGCCTGGAGAAGAGAAGACTGAGAGGGGACCTGATTAATGTATATAAATATCTCAAGAAATGGAGCGAGGAGGAGGGCCTGGCCTCTTCTCAGTTGTGGCCAGTGATAGAACTAGAGGAAACGGCCACAAATTGAGGCACCAAAAGTTCCACAGGAACTTGCAAAAGAACTTCTTAACAGTGAGGGTGACAGAGCACTGGCACAGGCTGCCCAGAGAGGTGGTGGAGTCTCCTTCTCTGGAGATCTTCCAAACCCGCCTGGACACCACCCTGTGCCACRTGYYCTAGGDGACCCTGYKKGWGCAGGGGGGTTGGACTAGATGACCTCTAGAGGTCCCTTCCAACCCTAGCCATTCTATGATTCTATGAATAGCTCTTTGAAAAATAAGGGTCTGAACCTATAAAAGGTGAAGCTGAGGACCTCACTACCAAATTAATCCTCCTGTCAGTCTAAAAATCTATTTTATGGATTTACTATGAAATTTCCTGAAGAGGGAAGTGGGAATATCAAAGATTAGATACTATATGGTAAACAACATTTAAACAACATTTCTCTTCTATTTGTTAAAAAAAAAAATGCTTGAGTTAATACACATCACTCAAACTGCTTTTCTCCATATGTATTTCCTTATAGGGGCTACAGGACAGAAGCTTAAATCTACTCTTTTTCCCTTAAAGTAATTTGCTGATTAGACTGCATCTGCTATATGCAAACCATGCTTTATAGTGAGAGAGGTGGCAAGCTGCTGTATGAGAAATGTAGCCTCATAAAGAGGTTGTAAGATAAAAAGTCACTTTAATAGTCACCACAGTACAAACTGCTAAACTGCTTAACTGAGTTGGCCCAGATCTTGCCTACCTCCTGCTGGGTGTAGAAGTGGACATGCAAGGAACAGGAGGTTGCAGCAAGTTTCATGGATCATTCTTTTGGGCCTCTCTCAGTTCATTTTCCTGCACTCAGCAGGAATATGCAGCCCCATGATTAACATTCCTTAAAGTTACAATAAAATCTATGCTAGTTCATATAAATATAGATTTGTACAAGCATCTTTCCTAGTCAATAAAATTCTCAGCATAGTTTCACATGGCTGTTAGTTTTGCACTGCACTGCATGAAAAATCCTTCACTTTTTTCTTGCCAACAACCAGTTAAATCAGTTTCCTTATTCTTATAAGAAAAGGTTCCAATATTCCAGTAAATCTATCTTTAATTTTCAGCAGAATAACTACCTTTTTTTCCATTTCGTAGAACAGTTTTCACAAAATAGAAACTGAATCCCTCCAAATTTCAAGTGTGTAGTTACCACCTTAATGTGATCAGATATGTATAATGTGAAATCATTTTAATTTCTGGCTTCTTCCTAATGCAAGCCTGTTTTGTAAAGAAAAGATCAGCATTAGAGACTATTTCTCAGTTCTATGAGGCTAGATATGCTTTATCTGAAGATGCTAAGTATATCAGGGTTTTACTCTACAGATAAGTAACCCTAGTATTCTAGTACTTGCTCATTATTTGTTTTCCAGTCATAACTGATTAACGTTTAAAACCTAATTTTACTCACCACAAAGTACATGACTCTAAGTCTTTTCAGTTTTTGAATAATTCTCTTTTTACTTCTGATTTCTTTTAGTCATTCCCACTCTTCAGAGCAACACACACACTGCTCTGGCATTCAGCACCTCTACACATCCCTGCTACAAAATAAACTTTCAGTGTAATTTATTTTAGCATAAATAATCCTAAATGTCCTAGTGACAATTTGTTTTGTTTAGAGTTTTTTGTGAGGTTCTAATTTATTCTTGTGTCATCAGAGAGGACGTCTGCTTCTGAGGAATTGGAGAGTCTAGAAGAGATCCACTTTGTTACTTTTCTAGTTTTTCCTTTGGGGTATGGCACATATCCAAGGATAGTTACATTCTCTGGTCTTTAATCAGTTATCTCCTACCAAGAACACATCAAGCAGTGATTTCTCAGCAATTCCTTGCGATTTCTCCTTTCTTCCCAGGTGATCCCAAGAAGCATCGCCTCTTTATATTTACATAACTGCACAGAGTACCTCATTCTTTTATTATAGCAAAATATTCACAAGCTAACTCAAATAGACCTTGTCTTCCTGCTAGACCACATTTTGGATATTACTGTTATACTATCACTACCATCTGAAGTGATATTAATCTAACCCACAGTCAGAGTAGCAAACTCAGCAGACACTACGCAGACTCTGATAAATCTAATGATCAATTTGGCTTCCATCTGGAACTGGCATCTTATATCACATCACCCTTCATGTCTGTACATCTGTGGTGAGTAATGGCTCTAGCACATGGGAACAGAACGTTACCTTCTGTCACGGAGCAGAAGGCAAAATGCTGCTGCTGCATAAGGTTAACCTCAGCTTTGCTTGAGAGAGGGTTTCTGCTTTGAGTGGCCAGAGTCACAGTGTTCGGGCTACGCATATGAACACATTTTTCACTACCGTGGAACCTTAATTTACAGCTGCTACAGAGATATGCTGAGGACAAAGATGATTCCCTTCTGTCTGGAAATCAGTTGTGAGTTTAACTAAAAAAGGATGACACTGCGAACTCTGTGTCTTGATGCACATCTCATACGAGAAAAATGAAAAGTTTCCATTGAACAGTCTTTGGTTCTAAACCCTAGTCCAAATTCAGCTATGTTTCTAGGAGCCATTAATTTCACTATTTAAGAAAGATTTCAAGTTCTCCTCATTTCTCATTTCCTGTTATTGCAGCTTGAAAATAACTGAAAAGTAAATGAACAAAGTGAAGGAACAATGTTTTGAAGTCATGTCGATTATGAGGTAGCATAAATTTAACAGTTTTCATTAGCACTAGAATATTCACTAACCTACCTTCTATATTAGAAGAAATATTTTCCTCAATACAATTATCCTGACAGTGCCCCACGAATAACCCATTTCTCTAGTTCTTTTGCTATTCAGCTAGGCCTCCTGGTGGTGTTGAGCTGTCGTTCATTAATTTTATTGATTATATAATGAGGAAAAGTCATGCAGCTCTGAATATTAAAAGCAGTAGGTCAAATAATCACCATTTAGAAAATAAAGAGATATAAAAAATACAGAGCAATATAAGAACCAACAAGAAATTTGTACCTAGTGGGGAAGAGAAAGAATTTAATTTAAGGATTCACAGAGTATCGTATACTTAGTTCAGTAAGTAGAAAGGATACAGAATAATACTCTGTTTTTCAAATGTAATACTTTTAAGTGGAGATTTGTATTAATTTTGGAGGCAATGCTGAGGAGTAGCATACAGAATGACCCATATATAACTAGACGCAGCAAGACTGAAACCCAGACACTGAATGTCCAGTGTTCATGAAACTTTAATGGTCTATTAGCACACAGTCTTTGCCTAACTTTATTATTTTAGCTGATACTGGTACATTTATACTAAATGGTATTTGAGCAGGGAAATTCTATGCATGTTGATTATCTACTCTGATTTTTTCTAAACTGTTCTACGTTTACAACCCACATGACTTACTGAATGAAAAAAAAAAACAGTATCAGCATAAATCCATGAGGGAATCATTCCCACTAACAGCCCTAATGCTGGTCCCCACATTTTCATCTATTTCTGATAAATCATTCTCTGGCACTGATGCTTCGAGTCTACTGAAAATAGAAATGAAGGTTCATGGACTGTCAGAGAGGCATCTTAATGGATTTTGTTTCTTTGAACAATTGCCCTTAGTCTGTGATTCTTCATATTGTAAAAGATAGGAGTTCTAACTTCAATTCCAACACTAAATGTACAGAACTACTATTCCATTACCTTTACCATTAAATACATGAAAAATATTCCTCTGCTGCAGCCACCCAGAAGCCCCTTGGCACAGGATATACCATAGCATCCTTACTAAGATATTGGTACCTGTCTTTGGCACCAACATACAAAAATAATTGACTTCATTGACTGCATTAGAGCTCACTTGTTCATGCAGTGTAACTGCAGAGCCAACACCACACAGCACAGAAAGCAATCACATACTGCTGCAAACACAGAGACTGAAGAGACAGTCGTTATCTCACATTTTTGCTATTTATCAATTCCACTTGCTCCTTTCTCCCTCTTCACTCTTATGGGAAATTTTCTCTTAATCTAATTCAAATAGGATTTAAATATCATTGGCAGTAATTTTACTGCAACATATGTTTATATTTCTATCCAACTCATTTACTTTTCCTCTGCTCAACAACACTGCCAAAATTTTCTTTTTCAAATAATAAATTAATTCAGAGAATGACTGCTGTTTACAGTGAGAGCTTCTGTCGATTCTGACATTTTAAATCAATATGCCAAAAGGTCACGCATAATGACTAAAACTGTATCAATATCAAAGCTTTAATTAGGTTTATGTTACTGCATTACCACCAAAGAGAAGCAGGACTAAAAATTAAATAGGAAAGCTAGTGGGTGAAAGCAACCCAAAGAGAGTAATCCAGAGGGGGTCATGCCTGTGTTTGCGAGTTTTGATATGTATGTCTTCAGCTCCATATTCCGATGGTGTACGCTAAAGTGAATTGAGTCTTTTCAGTTTGGGCAGTTCTGAAGGGAACTGCAGCACAAATTCATCTGAAGCTGAGTCCAGGTTGCTAATAAGGTGTACAGACCTTCATTAAATTTCCACTAAGTTCTTCCGTTGCAGAAAACCAGATAAGCTTCATCATGGATAACCCTTCTGTTTAGATTAGCTTCTACTTGCACGTATTTCCTGTGCTGGATCCCATCACTCCCTATGGGGACCTAAAGCTTTCTAAAACTCAGTTCTTGCTTCCAAGATTTTGTAACTAGTAACATCAACGTAAAATGGCCCATCAAAGTTCCCAAGTATGTTAAAGTAACCAAATGCTTTGGAAGCAAAAGTCAAAGGGTCAAATCTATAATGAAAGGGAAGCAATCCATTATGTCTAGGCCAAGCTGTGCTGAACTTATCTTATCCTGTCTATGCACAATTTCTTTTAAGGGGCAATTATCCACAGTCACCTTGAATTTTTAGGAAAATACTTGTTCTGCCTGAGCGAGGGAAGACAGACAAAAGACAAATATATTTGAAAAAACTTAAAATGCATTTTAAAAAGCACATTTAAAAACTGGAGTAAAAGGGAAAGTTATTACCTTGCTTCAGTTGATTTAATTAATGTGCTAACACTAGAATTTCCATATTTAGAAATAGCGCTTTGGCTTAGATCATAGAAGAAAATTGTACTGTTTTTAACCAAGTTAGTTCAGCTAAATACCTGAGTTATTCCCTTACTATTTGTTTCTATGGAGTCAGAAAGCCAGAACCACTACAATACAGTCCAGTCCTCTGCTTAACACAACCTCTTTAGTCATCTCACCTTTTGTTGGGGAGGGAAAAAAAAATCAATTTTGTACAAGTAGGAAAATCACTAGTACTCTGAAATTCAAACAGTGATTCTGAAGCACAGTTGTAAGGCTATCAGTTATAAATCCAGATAATTGATAAATTCTAGCGATATATTATGTGGCCTGGCTGTTGACCCTTGTAAGTCTTACCTGAATTCATTAGACAATGGCTGTTGAATGTAACATACAAAGAGATATGCCTTATTTTTGAAAACTGAGTTTGAAAATCAGAGTTTAAGGGAAGGAATTTATTCTCCCTGATACAACTGCCACCATTTCAGCCTTTAGGACTGCTATGCCATGCATTCCCACTTGGTTTCTAATGACGGCTTTGAGCATCCCAGCCATCTAAGAGAGTTTCACTTGGTTGCCATAGTACTGGGCTAACCTCTTCTGCTGAATGACTGATTTGAGTAGATGTATAGACACATATACTGATTTGATTGTCCAAACAACTTTTTAGCAAAAAGTAGGTTATTTTAGTAGTAAATACAACAATAGAACTAGGAATAAGACCTCAGGGGACTATGTGCTTTCTTCCTCTATCTAATAAAGATGTTAAATGTTACCTGTTTTCAAGTAATGCTTGAAAAATACAATTCCTACTCTCTCAAACAACTGTCAATCTCAAATGAGCAAAAGGAATGCTGAACTCACACTCAACAGGAACTGAGGTGACTGCAATAAGCTTTAAAAACTGTTTTTTCTTGCAAAATATGAGTAACATAGTGATGCTGGTCAACTAAATTTACATTCAAAGTGTGATCTGCAGTGTTTACAGCAATACTTAGTTCAAAAATTTTATTTATTATGCTTTTTAAAACAATTGTCCTGCAGTGACTGATTCTTGTTTAGCTACTTCAGGGAGACAAACAGGAATGTGTGAAGGAATACAAGCACCAATTTCTCTGTATCACTATGCTTCCTAAGGAAGGACTCTTCCTCTTAAGATTTATCAAGTCCTGGAGGAGCCTGCAACCTCTCTGCAACCAGAGTTGCAACTGTTTTCATGTTTTTCAGTGGTCTTTCTTCAGCTGATGACAGTATCTGCACATTGCTCAAAAAGCCACTTTACTTTTTTGTGACTCTTCCACTTACCCATTTCACTTTCCATTTATTGATCATTAAAAGAAAAGCATTTGAGGAGGAAAAAAAAAAAAAAAGGCTCAAGTCTATTCAATATATTCTAACCAAAGCTCTTTAACAACATGAGCTTATTCTTCGTTACTAAATGAAGTGCATAAGAAAAAGCAGAAAGATCACAAGGATATTGAGATGCAGAATATAGTTCAAATTCAGGAAACTACATTTCCTGAACTTCTGCTAAACAGTCAAGTCGTTTGAATTCTCAACATGTCAGCCTGCCTCACAATGAGAAATACTCTTTTTTAATTCAGCACCATTAGTCCAAGCTCTTCAAAGACAATTATCCCTTCTATACAATGTCTAGCCTAGCAAAGTGGGTTTTTTCCCCCCTTTGAACTCAACAACTATTTTTTTCTGAATTTAGGTCAAACTTTTTTGTTTGTTTTTCTCATGTTATCAAATTCTGAATTATAAATCAAATAAACAAATGACTATTCAGAGACTTTAGAATGCCAAAATTTTCTCTCTTTCTCCCTAGGTTGCTCATAGGAATATCTTATTAGCTGTCTGTCCAAAACTGAATATCCAAATAAAATAATATTGTGTCATGTCCTGTAAAGTGATTTTCCAATTAAAATTCAAGAGCACAATCCCATTCAAAATGGTTCTAATATCATTTGAAGTGCATTCATTTGACTTGGTTACCTGTTTTGCTAATTAAACTGATGAGGCAATTTATTTGCTCATTCCAGCCCTGACATTAAATGACATTTCATGTGACATCCGATATTTTTACATTAATTGAATAACTTTTGATTTGTATATACCACGTTGATTTGTGTAGTACTTAAGTGCCCGAAAAAGTCCCTCATATCTGCAAATAATAAGTAATCTAAGTGATTTACAAGTAGAGTTACTAACATTTTGAACACAGGTGGCTTTTTATTTTTAGATTTACTAAGGGCTGTAGATGAACTGTCACTCTGAACTATTTTAATAGCATTTTGGAAATTAGAAATGCAGAATGCAGAGCTGGGTGTTTCTATGCTAATGAATCACTTCCAAAAATAGTGTTTGGGGTTTTTTTTCCCCCCCACCATTATTTATTCTTGCAGAACTAGGCCAGTGGCACCAGCCTTGAAATTAAGCAATAGATCTGAAGTCATTGTGTCCTCTTTTTGGGGTTCTAAGCACACAGAGAGGGCAAAAAGAAATTACCATAATACTTGATTTATCAGATTTCTGAACCAACCACTCAGTGCTCCGAATTTCAACAAATGTTTATGGTCAAAACTGCAACACCAAATAAGCACTTACTATGAGGTTATGTTTACTTGGGTAATTTCTGGATTTCCTTATTTTGGACAATGTAAAACTAGAGTCCACATTTGTGCAAAGGCACATTGGGACTTCTGACAAAGGGTCAGAGCAGAACTGCCCTGAGTCACAGTGGTGATGCTGCGAGGGCAGCAAGCAGAACCAGAAGCAAGGATGACATGGGATAAAAACAGCTGACCAAGTTTTTCCTTTTTTTCTGGCAGAGTACACTGTATCTCCAGCCACCTAAGAACGTCTCCAAAAATTCTGCCTGAACTTCCTTTATTTATCAATACATCAATACTGCAGCTTTCAAGCCTATCCAGTTAACGGTTTTCCTTCCCATAAAAAATATATTAGACAAGACTGACAAATCTCAGTACAGTATAGACTCAATCTTGCAAAATTTAAGAGTATTATTTTCTTCTCTGGAGAATATATATATAAAAAAAAAGTGTTAGGGTTACGCAATATTGATTTTGAAAACTAAGTTAAAAAAAAATCAAGTGACATGTTGGAGCTGTTTTTGACAAATGGGGGCATTTGTGGAATGAAATATGCCTACCTGAAACAATCAACAATCAGCAAATTTTGGTGGTAGTGGTGGTAACACACAAGCACATGAGCACATGAATTAGATTCTTTTATGTTTCCTGGGCAGTTGCTGCTATTCAGATGATGTGACTTCTCTACACAAGCAGCAGTAAGTAACCATATGCATATTAAAAAAGATTATTAAAATGGTATTAATGTCATGTAACACTTTGGTACCTGTTTGTATATACATATACTACATTTTCTATCTACTCTTTCTTTCTACTGATACAGATTTTGCTTCTCTCCATTTTCCACTTATTTTCCATATTTGTCTTTTAACTCCTTTTCTCCCATTGTTTTTTACTACATTGTCTGCTTCTACTATTCTTGCTCTTCCATTACATTTCCCAGGAAAATCCTGAAATCAAACTTAGTTTTGTTCATTGCCATTTGCTATATCTTACAGATTCTTCTATTTCTGCAGCTATAAGCACTACTTGCAACTTGAACTTTATTTCTAATAAGGAAATACCTCTTCACCTTTTTCTGCCACTCGGCTTTTCTATACAGAAGCATGCTTATTCATTGCAAGAGAAGCGCCAAGAAAATAGGAGCTCTTTGATTTTCTGATGCCCTCCTTTCGCCTCCCTCAAACTTTTCCCACTTCATTACAGAAGTTCTCCACTATCACCTTACATTCTGTCCTCACCTTTCTAATCTCCATCATAGTTATTTTTACTTTTGTTCTTACCCTTCTCCTTAACCTCTTTTCTTGTTTCTTCAGATCTTTTCCAACCATAATGATTCTATGATTCTGCACACAGCAGGCATGCACACTACACTCCTCAGTACATCCGAACTCTTCTCTGGTACTTTTGCCTGAGCTTATATAGAGTTATATGCTACAGATGCTATTCTTATAGAACAGTATATTGATCAGAAATCTTACATTTTCTCCATTTTCTTTTTAACTTCACAAATTTACCTCCAATTCAGGAGTGTCTCAAACTACCACCATTTCTCTGAAGCACTGCATTACTACTAATAAATATTATAATTTTTCAATCCCCACACGGGTCAAACTGTCCAACCCACCACACACACTCAAAAAGAGTGTTTTTTGACAGCTAAGCATAGGATAAAGCTTACTGAAGTAAAAAGTTCAAAATAAGCAAATACAGAAACAAACAAAAAAAGAGTTTTCAGGGTTTTTCAGCTATTGCTGATTGCTGGAATTCAAAGAGTAGGGGAAAGAAGTTTTTCAAAGAGAAACCATAACACACAAATCTGATAGTGTCAGATTCTCCCTCTAGATACAAGTTGGCATTTTTCTCAGCCCATATTTCTTATTTCTCTTTCCTTCCTTATTCACAGATTTTATGCTATTTTTAAGATCTTTCCTAGAAGCAGCATGAACAAATCATAAGGACACAAGTATTGAGAGTTTTAGGATACATTTCCATTCCTAGTAAATTTAAGCATTCAGTTGGCCCTGACAATTTTTTCTGCACTGCATACATGACAGATTAATTCCAGCACAGTGTTCCACTTGCAAAAACTAACTTTGTGTCCAATATCTTAGTTTTAAACTTCTCATAAGCAGCTACAGGATTTAAGTGCACAAGACCCATTGAAAAACAGTAGGATGCATTGTGCTTACAGAAAACTATTATCCTTTATATGCTGGAAAATGTTCAGCTGCAATAGCAGTGACTAAAGCCTCACTTAGCATGTTCTGTGAAGTGCCAGCAGATGCAACACTCTACTTCTTACGAGAAAATAAGAGGAGGTCTCTATCAGTAACATCAACCAAGACCAATCATACAGTGATCTGGGATTTCCTCCCCATGAACACACATATTTGCCAGCAGAGTCTTGATTTATCGTAGTCCTTCCTGAGTTCTTGAGCCTCTCATCTTCTCGTGAATAGACTGCCACCCACAATTTTGAGCGTCACTGTTCAGGAGCAGAGACAAGAGCCCACTAGAGACTAGACTGAGGAAACTCAACCTATTGCTTAAGCTCATCAGTGCAAAATAGAAGGTTAACAAAACTGGTTTAGCTGAATGTAGGGTGATTTTTTTCAAAAATTGAGAGACCTGATTGAGTGTTTTCTATTCCTATGGTCTTCTTTTACCCCACTTTGATTAGTCACAATCACAATCTTGTCTTGCTGGGGCTTCCTGTAGCTAGGGAAGAAGAAACATTTCCAGCATGCTGGAAAAGATTAACTAGGTAGCAAACACACACCTTGCGGACTGTCTTACTAAGCGCATTTACTAAGACCATCACCTACTTGAAAGTCAGACTGCTGTGCCCAAACCATTACAACCAACCCTCTCTTTGTAAATTTGATATTATTCTTTTCTCAATCTAAAGATGAGATTTATGTATAGGACAGAACAGAAATGACTCAAGCCTATGAAGAATGAAAGACTATTCTTTACTGACACATGCATGCAGCAACACACTTCCCTGATGCACTTTAATCTGTATGTGTGTTAAGGAGGTAGAATTATTACAGGTCTTGGAGATTTTCAACCATGTCTTTCACAAAGGAGTTTGAAGCTTTCCAATAGTCAAGCAGCTAGCCCTGCTTTAGCCATGGAACTGGTCCCGATCATCACTATAGATACCTCAAAAATGATTAAAAAAAAAAAAAATCTTGGTTTATAGCATATTGCATATGCTTCGTATGAGGAAGCCTGAGAATGAAAAGGAACAGGCACAGAACAAGAAGAATGACGTAGTTCTCCCACCTTGGGGAAAAAAAAATCCCAATAATACTTCTGTGATCTCTTTATCACTAATATTCTATCAATATTCATCTTCTTGCCATCATAATGCAATGGTTGCGTATCATCAACACACAAGTTATTATTACATTATCTATTAAACAAGAAATAGATCTTTCATGTGTGGGATGAATATTTATTTCACTAATGCAGGCTATTCAACTTTAGTACTTGAGAGAAGTTCACACCTCATAAGTACCTGATACAGGTTCATAAGTGCTTTCATGAGCAGTGTTTGTATCACACAGGAAATCTGCACGTTAGAGCATCTTCATCAAGAGAAGCTGCTGATGGGACATTCTCCATAGGGATCCTTTTAAAGTTTGTTCTGCTCTACTGGTCAGTATAAACACACCACAAACATCTATTCACTTATTACATTCTGAGGCCTACTGTGAGAAGAATTTCAATTGGATTCAATAAGATTAAGAAATACGATTTCAAAACTGATGCCAAATTATAATTGATTAATCATCTATTTATCCAGTTCGTGAAACTAGAAAAAACAGTTATATTCACACACACACACACACAAAAAAAAAAAAATAGATTCTGGATAGTTGCTTTTGGCTCATATAAAAGCAGCCTCTCTTGAACCTTTGTATGGTTATATTACTTACTGCAGTGCACAAAAGCAATTTTCAGATTCTCATTGAGGATAACATTATGATCCAGCAATTTCTCATTCACAGCATTCTAAAATAGTCCTCACCTCCATGTATCTCATCCAAATCCAACTGTTAGTTGTTTTTGCATAAACCATACCCCTAGAATAAGTACACTTGATTGTGTCCTTTCATTTTTAGGATAGCTCAAACTACTGCATTTTTTTTTTTTTTGAAAGACAAGAAAGACATCTTAGGTTTTAATGAGAAAGTGTACTCTGTAATGTGTCTGGAGCTGTAAATCTCTGAACATATTTTCGCTTAAATACTACCTCTGAATTTCAACATTTTTTTATATTCTAAAATATAAAGAATTCTCATGGAATGAAAACACTAGTGAACA
Source organism: Eudromia elegans (assembly GCA_003342815.1). Classification (NCBI taxonomy): domain Eukaryota; kingdom Metazoa; phylum Chordata; class Aves; order Tinamiformes; family Tinamidae; genus Eudromia; species Eudromia elegans. Next base: position 15,242 of record PTEX01000278.1, on the reverse strand, counting down.
CAATTTAAATTCAGTAGCAACCTATTATATGTATGGAAACAAAAATACCACAGAGGTCTTCCTTTACAGAGACAAATATTACAATAACTTACTGGGCTTTAGCACTCAAGGCCATATTATTCCACACTTACAAGATGTCCTCTTTCTGCAAAGTCATCAATCACCTGTTTCTCCATGCTCTCCAAAAGTGATAGCATGCACTTATGAAGTAACACAAATGACAAATACCACACTGTCCCCACTCACTTTTTTTGTTGTCGTTTTTTTTAAAGTGGCTTCATTGCTTAGGAAAGGCGGCAGACTAGCGGCCTTGCAGCATGAAGCCTCTGTTTTCTGTGGTAAAGCCCAAGTGCAGTTGGAGCAATGCAAACTCAGCTAACGTGGCTTTTGAGAGCATATTCAGTCTTCTTCTGCATCGACCTAAAGGAAATTATTCTTCAACTAAGTACAGTGGATATAATCATGATGTAGCAAACATCAGAACCAGGTTCTAGAAATGAAAGAACAGATTACAGTTTTGCCCATTCAGTCCTCTTGTCAACCATGAAGGTTTCACAGAACCATCAGTGTAAGCCATCATATGCATCCTCCATCCTCATTTTGTTCTGGAAATAGTTATCTTGGATATTTGCTTTGTTTATCTAAACACTTCTATGTCTTTGAGAAGACTGCAGATACACCTGATCTCAACTGAACAGGAAAGAGTTTAGATTTTGTTCTCACAGTTAGTTATGTTGACAAAGGTAAGTATTCCCATGCTAACTTGCATGTTCCTTGTCCTCAAAGCATTCTCATTAGTTCCTACCATTTTGAGGCAAACCAGGCATGTCTCAAGTATGATGAATCCCAGTGAGATATATTTATGCAGTGTCTCTGTAGGGCTTAGCCAACTTTGATCTGTCCCTTGTAACACTCTCTCATCCCTTATTTCTTTACAACGCAGTTGCCATCAAATTACTAAGTAGCATACTGCTGACTGAGTGCACAGAAACACCTCACAGGGAAAGGTTTGTGGTGTTCTTCTTTCAATCCACCTCCACAGGAAAAAAAAGTTCATTGCCTGCTGCCTGACCCTTCCTCCACAGTAAGTGGTGCAAGCCCATACAATGTCATGTGAGTCACAGAATTTCCACATAGGTAGACCTACTTTTCTGAGGGAAGCAAAAGAAAAGAAAAAATATACAAGTATGAGCTGCAAATCCATATATGCAGACAAAACAATTAACAAGACCCTCTCCATTACGAACTTGTTCCTACATAGACTTTTATTAAGCTTATCTCACAGTCCTCACCAACCTAATCATGACAGATTTGGTGTTCCATAGAGAAAACAATGTAAATATTCCATATACTCCAAGTATGCATATGCTGCATCATCATATTGAGAGTTTTCAAGAAACAAGGGGCAATGCGGACTCAAGATCAAAATCTTCGTAGCAAATTCTTTCAGGCTTGTCAGGGGACCACAAATAATATGTCTCACATGAAGGTAAAGTACTCCTTCATCCAGCTTGAGCACCCTCAGATTTTATCTGGGCATGTGTTTTGGGAGGGTAACTTTGCTTGAAGTGAACTTCAGAACATTATAGGTGAACAACTTGCGCACTTCGAGTTAGCACTGATCTCTCTCAGGAATGGACAATAACAGTTAACTGAGCAATTTCTTTGCTCCTGTCTGAAGAAATCCGTTATTAATCATTCTAATGAAGGAGAGGAAAATTGGGGAAAATATAAATAAAGATACATACCTTTCCAACATATTTCTCCATGTTTTCTATGGTACTGAATCAATTTGCAGTAGTGTATAAATTTTCTATAATAATCAATAAAAAGGCAGCAATTTTTACTACTTAAGTACTTCAAAAATAAATTTATTAAAAAAAATGAACTTGGCAATTACTGTCATGTTATGGAAAGATTCGCGTTTTGTTAATTTTAAAGCATAAAAATATAATTAAAGGTAATTGAAAAAATTAGATACTATATGGTATTTCATTATGTTTAATGTGTAAGTAAAGCTTTCACCAGGCAGAGCATTTTGGATAGACATAAAACAGGCTCATATACAGTATGCTAGGAAGTCTATGCCACAGCTTTGCTATTTACTAGAACCCCAGGCAGATGCAAGTGGTGCTTTCATTGGAATGTCCAATGCACAGGCCTTAGAAAGCCCAGAATACTTCAGCATAAATGCATGCTAGGCCAGGCTAAATGACCAAAAGAATACACAGGAACTCTCAGGAATAATCAGCTGTCAAGGGCTACTTTTTTTTCTTCAGTTTAGCTGTTCACTTGGGTTTTGACCACAGTTCAGACAGCGAACCATAAAGTACCTCCTTCAGCCTGCTCACTAAGTGCTGTCAATTAACTACAGTGATGCAGAATGATCTCATCTTCCTTTTGTACAGATATTATGTCCAAAATAGCACCAAAACAATTCTCCCATTCTAAAGCTTCAAGGCATACATGCAACTTCTCAGCTCCAACTACACTGAGCCACATTTACTTTTTGACATTACACAAACAAGCAGCCTCTTGTTTGGCACTTGGTCATGAGCTTGAAGAGGCACCATGGAGCCCTGGCAAGAGCTGCACTTCCGCACTTCGTATGAATTGCCAAGGTTTGGCTAAAAAATTTCAGGAATAAAAACTTCAGAGTCAACAGTGTGAACTTTGTCTTGTACAAATCAAATTTTGTCTGTGAAGTTCAATCTTAAACCCATGGGCAGGTGCATCTTCTAGTAAATTTCTCTAAAAGGACATTTCTACACACAGTCCTTAGGTGACCAAGTAATATATGCAATTTAAAATATTTGCATAGGAGAGCTTGGCATTTATTCTTAAGGATAAAGTTAGCACAACAGAAGGCTGTGATGAAAGAAAACAAAGTACATATTAAACCGAAATGGCCAAAAGCAGCTTCCACAACTCAACAGAAGGGAAGGTAGAAAAGTCTGTTTCATATAAGAATTGATGAAGACAGTCCTGGTCTATGTACTTTTTCTTCCAGGCACCACTAAATATTATTCTGATGTATGTAGGAGACTGATTATTTTAGTGAAGTAATTAATCAAGTAATGACTACACTTGTGTGTTCAATTATAGTCTTTATGGTTGATTAATCTTTATAATAAATGTCATTACTGGTTCTATTTTTTCCACCCAGGGCAGAGGAGGCCAATGCACAAAATGAGGAAATAGCTATAACAAATATGTACACGTAGAAGGCATCATAAGACACGGTGTTTAGGATATTATTTTTCAGTGTCAGAAATATCAGTTTGTTTACTGAAGCTGAAAAATATAATGAACAATCACTAAACATACAATTCCTTTGCAGCTGCAGCACATTGTCAGTTCTACACTTTTTAATCATTAGAAAGCTGTCTCTTTAACAGTCAAAAATGCCCCTAAGCTTTCCTGAAATAGGAGGAAAGAAAGGAAAAGAGCAAAGATTTATATTTGCAGTCCAGTTTTACATTATCCATCTCCTTTTCAAAGACTCTGATTAAAGTATGTAATGCAATCTTAAAGTCACTTCACCTGCAGCAGCAGATATTCCCAGTTCTCATTAGCTAAGCAGCACCGGTTGAATCCATACTGTCCAAAATATTTACAGGCTATGAAAAAAATGCTGGTGAGTCAACAGGCAAGTTACATGAACCTACTCCCTGAACTGAAAAAAAACACAGCCTTTTGTGAAGGGACAAGGTGCTTCATGCCATAAGTATAATATTTCTTTTCAGAAGGATAGCTAAATCTCCATTCTTTCTACTCTGCTGGGAGTAATAGCAGGCCAAATTTGACAGTTACATTTGAAAAGCAACAATCACTTTTCAAAGAGACTAATGCAGCTTGATGGTAAAGTAAAACAGTCCACAATAAAATCTCTCCCCTAAAAATACCATATCAAAGACAGAGTCCACATCAAGTGGTTGTACAAAATGCACCAAGGGAGCGAAAAACACCACCGAAGATAGCTGTAGGTCACCACCTTTATACTGTAGACAATTTCCAGTGTGAAGGAGCACTGGGTAATTTCAATCTTTGTGGGATTTTTATTATCCAAAGTAGTTGCAGGTCATAGTTTTAATGACCATATCAAACACTACCAAAAATGTCATTTGGAGATAATTTTTGGGTAATATTTAGTTTCTCCCAATTACACCTTTTTTAGTTACTGTATTTAAAAAGTAGCTAGATAAAGACAGAAGTATGCACAAGTAAATTTAAAGTCAGTTGGAAAAAAAAAGTTACACTGATGCTTTTAAAAAGAAAAGTCTGGATTAATGTTTTAGCACAGATAAAGCGCTCTAAGCCTATTTTGCATTGTCATTTGCTTTTCAGTATCTATTTGCTTTTCATACAGTTCACTGATGAAAAGCTAAGCATGATGCGTGTACACAGCGTTTACACTAAAATGACTCATTAATCTGCTGGTTCCTGGAACGTAAGCCCTAGAAAACACCTTCACAAAGATATGCAGTGAAACTTGTCTTCTGAGACAGTTTGAGCAACCAAGTGCTTCACAGTGCAAACCTGGGATGAATGTTTTTACTTAGAATGCCAGAGAGACTGCTTAGGGGGCCATAAGGTCACCTAAGACACCAGAGTACTGAAAATACAGTGAAACTTGGATATTGCAGCAACATTTCCTAGTGACTCAGTGTTTTTAATAGCAGATTACTAATGCATGCAAAGATTGGCTTTGACTAAGCATCTATTTTCCTAGACTGGGTGGAGATTTTCTTTATTAAAATAAGAACTCTTAAGACTCAAAAGCTACCCTAAGAATTAATCTGGGCTAAATCCATTAGGAGCACACTAAGTAAACAAGTCTACATCCAAAAGACAGATGAAACAAGCACAAACAGAGTGTGAAACAATAGCAACAGTGTCTCCAGGGGTAGGGTGTTTCACAAACCTTTGCGAGGATTCAATGATTTGAGAGTATAGAGTTTTAGTTATCCTGGAATTGGCTTCTTCAATCCTGTAAATATTTACACAGGCACTCAGCATTATGCACATGTTCAGTTCCATTTGATTTAAGTTTTCTGTGGATGTTCAACCACACACTTATGAAATATTTACAAAACAGGCACCTAATGAAAACTCATTTCCAGAATTAAAACCACAATTTTGGATTTAATTTTAGATTCAATAAGTCACTTACTGAAATCTCATCTGAAATCTCAAAATCAACTCTCATGATTTTAGGTCAGTAGCATGCAATTATTATTTTACAGCTACAGAAATTATGTGAACCTGTAACAGCCTGCAGTGAAAGATTTCCGCGTTAGTTTCAGTGATTTCAAATGCATCAGCCGCAGACAGACTAAACTCCCCCAGACTGGGGAGTTTAGCTCAAGTTTCTCACCTTGTGCGGAAGAGTGGCTGCTGCAGGAGTTAGTCTAACTGCTCCAACTTTTTTTCATCAAGCAGTAGATTTTGAGGAGGGGAGAAAAAATAGCATGCAATTTCACTATTTTCATGGGCAGAAGAATAGGAAAAGCAAAAGAGAACAGCCTTCAGAGTAAACTGAAGAAATCCTGGTGCTACTGTCTCCTGCCACTCTCTTCTCCTATCTGCCATTGGAAAAGAAAGGCACCAGTTGACGCAAATTTGGTACTAGTTTCGCTGCCCCTACTGTCCACTCATACATACCTTTCCCAGCCAACATGTAGTCAAATTTCAGTAAGCTAATTCAAGTTAAAATTTGTCTTATTTCAAACTTATTTAATATATACCCACGATAACACATGATAACCCAAGCTGGGTAATTCTTTAGAGGATATGAGGTTAAGTCTGAGTCACCATCCATCCATCATCCATTCAAATTATGTACATGTAATCTCTATCTCTCTCCATCTTCTCAATACTGGCCTTTCCTTCCCCTTAACCCCTCAGGTCAGTAATATGCCTATATAAATTTTAGCACCAATAGCTATTTTAGCAGGTGACTGATAACTGAAAAGCTTCAAATCTCTCAGCAGCCATAAAGCAACAAATAATCAGACATTAAGGGAAAAGCTTTTATTTTATTTTCTTAACCCTTCCTGCAATACAACTTAAGTAACATTAGCTATTCTTGCCTTCTTGCTATCAAATAGGTGAGAAATTAGTCACACAATATTAAAATCACAATTAAGAATTGATATTTGCAAATGACTCGCCAGTTCCCATTATTCACAGCAATTCACAATTTCCTACTGATTTTAGGAAGACAACTATGATACCCAAATTTTCACAGATAATTTTTCAAAAAATTCAAACAATCATTGCTAGTCAGTTCTTTAACACATATTTGTTATCTGGTCAACTAAAACCAGCGGTATATTTCATAGACACTATTCAATGAGACAATTTACACTACTAATGTCTTTGTGATCAAAATCAGCATTTGTCAATGGATAAAACTTAACAAAGCTAATCGTTTTTATTTGGGATTATCCAGTTCTATATGGACAAGTTTATTGAAAAATGAAATTTTGGGTGTAATGTGTTTGGGTGTAATGCTGAAATTGATAAAGAGCTTCAGAAAGGAAAAAATAAATGAGAGTTTGTTTTGATAGTTTCAGAGAAAAACAGTTTAATCTTTTGTGTTAAAACCAAGTTCCAAGAAAAAGTCAAGTCTCATTAAACAAAAAATGGTAAAAAGTCTTACAAAATGAGTTTATTCAAAATCTAACGAAAGAATCAGTCACTTTAGATTTTTGGGGTTTTTTTTAGTTCTGCTCCAAATTAGATATAAGAATATAGAGACCTATTCTTATGATCTTTTCAGGGCATTTGGATGTTGAACATAAGTAATCAAAATGCAGATACTGATGAGAATTAACTTGATTCATACTTGTTTGTTTTTCTTTACATCATTAGCAATTGCAGCAACTTACCCATTATCATAGTGAAGACAAATTCCTTTTTATCAAGTCCATCTGATTCATGATAGTTTTTGTGTTTTTTTTCCCCTTCTTCCAATAATAATAGGGTCATTTAGCTCTCCTCTTTCAAAACAATACTCAAGTTACCCACAAGAAGGAACATTTTACAGAAATGCAAGTAGAAAATCTAATGCTTCCATGAACTTTTTCAGACTAACTACTAGAAGTAAAAGAAGTTATTGAAAGATTAGAGCTTACATAAAGCATCATGCCAAAGGTTGATACAAAGACAGCTTTTCATTCTTTTAGAGAAAGGAGTGACATTTCCTTCTGCAGAGAAGTTTTTATTATCAGCATCAATATTTACGGTAAAAAAAAAAAAAGGCATTTTGCTATGTCTGGCTAGCCGAAGTAGAAACCATTCTTCCTGTAATAGAATGTAAAAGAAACTGCTTTCCAGAAGCCATAAAAGTGTAATAGCTTACCTTAACCCTTAGAAAAGTTCAGCTTCTGAACAACTCTTTTAGCTTCTTGTGTATTTGACAGTCAGAGCATTAAAAGACTGGAGGAGGGAGGAATGAGAGGGGCAATGGAAGAGTTATTCACAATTCTTTGCAAAGCATGGGCAACAATTCAGAGCTCCTCCTCACTACAGGAATGGATCCTCTGTAGATACACAGAGCATTTGGCAGACCTCTGTGTGGGTCCAAGTCTAATGTTTCACTGATGCACGGGCACAGATTAACTGTAGTAGACAATGCACAACAGGCCCAGCAGCTCCTAAAGTCACAGATGGTTGGCAAGGGGAATTGCCACTGTGTTTGCACCCCATCTTTTCGAATTTTTCCTCTGTCACTTTCCAGCTTCCTTCCCTGGGGTAAGGAGTCTATGCCAGCACAGTTACAGTAAGGTGCGACAGGAATAGTCATCTAAAGACTAAAAAGAGCCACTCGAGCATGTAGGTTACTAGTAAGGGATTAAGGAATCTTCTAATATGTACAAGGACCTTCAGTCATTTGGCTCAAGATTTGCAACCTGCTCCCAGGTTACAGAATCATATTTGAAATAATGAATGAGCATTTTACAGCTCCCTGCAACACCCTAAGATTCCACTCCTAGAAGCTTTGACACCTGCCAGCTTGGAGACCAGGGGATTCTGCCTTTCCCAAACTTGCATCTCCTGTGGAAACAAGTTGCTGCTCTGTCTGCCAAGTTAGTACAACATCTGACAATAAACACTTCAGGTGACAATTGTTTTTGGCTCAGGAAGTTGCTGCTAAGGCAAACAGTGACTTTTCAAGCTGAAAATACATCATAAGAAATGAGCAAGCAATCACCAAAGCAGAATTATAGGCCCCAAAATACAGGCATGTTCTTGTCATAACCTGTAAATGCTAACAGCTGAATCCACCCTGAGATTTATACTATTTCTTAGTTACTATTTGGAAAAATGAAAAACAGCTGCTACAAAACCAAACACTTCAAAGTATTAGCTCAACAAAGTTACTTAAGTGACACCCTAGCAAAGATACATGTTCTCCAGCTATGATTGCAAATTTGAGTTTATTCAGCTGCAAGTCAAATCAGTACAGGATCAGTGAAGCTTATGGTGAGGAGGCGGGAGAGAGGGAAGAAAAAACGAAACACACAGAGCAACCCCAAACAGCATCTTGTATGTTTCCTAAGTTATAAACAACAGTCTGATAATTGCAAAGAGTATGATTCTGAAATACTTTGTGGTGGTTATTTCAAAAATGTAATAGATAGAACCAAAAATGACAGTTACTATTTTCATAAATTAGTATGACCTTCCAGGGCACAGAAGAGTGCTGTCCCCACTCAGCCCCAAAAAAGGACAAAAGATCTACAAATGAAAAAGTTTTGGTAGTTTTGCTGCTGATAAACTAAGCTAAACTAAGACAAGGAAATAGTAGGAGACAAACAATGCAACCTCAAAATATTACATCTATATATGCATCCATTTGAATGCATCATTTTCTCTTATAAAAATACAGTCACTCTCTGGCAGGTTGGATATTAAAATGCTCCAATTTGGTGTAATGTCTTCCTCTGACTCACAATTTTCTGTGTAATATAATAGTTTGTTTCTAATTACAGATTATGCCATTGTACAGACATACAGTACTAAAAATTTGCCAATATTTAAATTGCTGTGGCTTCCTTTCAGCATTATAAATTCAATGTTCTTTCATAAGATCAGGATTAACTTTTGCCAAAGGAAATCACAGTTGTTTCATTTTTTTCAAATACTGACATATGGTGAAAAAGAAAACCAACAAAAACAAAGCAATGGACGATGTATCACAATTTTACAATATAAACCAGAAATAAAGCTACATTCACCAGTGAGAGGAGGCTGATTTCTTTTCTGGTGAAGATGCCCTAAAATATGAGCTCAATTACTCGTACAGTGAACAAATTAAGATTATGTCTATACTGATACTTCAGGTCAAATGAGAGGTCATCCTCAACCAGCGCTCTTAGCCTTTTCCCCATCTGAGAAATACTTAAGAGCCTATATCGACATCTTTCACATAATCCTTTCTTATTTCCCCAGCGTGTCACTAACATGTACTCCAGCTTCTTGGCATACCACAAGAAACAAGCAGCTCTTTGTAATAAAAAGCCTATTTCTCCCTTTGCAATTGCCTACACCTACTGACAGCAAGGAGAAGAAAGGGGGTGCAGCAGAAGGGAAAGCAGAAGTTTGGAGCACTGGTGGCAGATGTTTGATGCTCAAGATTACAGAATAGGAACACAATTTAAATACTATAACTTGTTTAAGAAAGAGCTGTGCAAGGAATTGGTTTGAACACAGAAGTCCACACAAACTTGCAGGACTGAAAAGACAGCAGGCACTATCTTCTCCCTTTGAGGGAGAGAGGAGCAGGCATATAAGGTTAAAGCACAGAGACATTGCTAGCTATATTCTTGAGGATGGTTTCATGGTCCTGTCTGAAGTCAGCAATAAAACCACTAATGACTTCATTGACATGAATGAGGAAATGAGAAGCACTTGCCAGGGAGCCATAGCTTCTCATATTTCTAACTTCTGTTAACATCTGTTATTTTTATAGCTGAGATTACTCAAGCAATCAGTACAGGCATCAAGTCACTATCTGAATTTGACTTTTGTTGTTATGTTTAAATTTTTCTAAGTATTTTGACTACAGAAAAAAACTCTGAAAGTGTTATTCCAGCATTGCCTAAATATCCTAGGAAATAAAAAAGAACCTCAGTTTTACAAACTAAACTGTTTTTCTTTCCCTCCCTCCACACAGCTGCTTTTTAAACAACGCCTAACAGCCTGATCTGCTAATGATACATACACAAGGACCTAGATGGGTGTTGAACCTGTTGAGCATTGCTGTGGCACATACACTCGAATTAGCCACACACTGATGTTTAATCTGAAATCTTAAAAATTGTAAAAAAAAAAAAAAACAAACA
>PTEX01000277.1:832001-906987 GCA_003342815.1 Eudromia elegans | reverse complement strand
GAGGGTATATAAGCCGCGGTGTGGCTTCCAGAAAGGTCTTTGTTTCACCGCCTCAGAGACCCCTGCTCCTCAATACACCCATAGATACACAAGACTGTTTTTGGTGAATCTGTGTCTAAAATGGAATAAATGTTGTCTTTTAGAGGGAAAGAAGGAAGTGTTATATGTTCTGGAGTACACTGGTGCTTGGTGGGGACAATTAAAGGCAGACATTACAGCTGACCGCTCTCAGGATTTGGTCAACAAATACATACCCAATCAGCTTACATTCCAGGAAGATCAGAAGTTATTTTATTGTACTTAACAAAACGTCAAGACTTATGTCATTCCACCAGGATGAACTTGTGCCTGTCTCTGAAACAGTGTAGACCTTCCAACGTGGTGGGGTGGGGCAGGAGTAGATGTTCTCTCACCACTCTGTGGCTAGAGTGTGTAGATGTATAACTCATCTTGCTCATCGCCTGAACCTTCAGGAAGGTAAAGCCGAGAGGAAAACAATGATTTACCATCTTCAGAATGATGAAGAACTGAAAATTTCTACCCCAGTAGGAATGCCTGAGAAAGAGTAAGGGGCCACTGTGGATTTCTGTGATAATGCCTTTATGTGGGTGGCTTTGCTGCTGATTTGCACAGAGTTAGAGTGGCATGATTTAAAAAGGCCATGAATATATCTGCTATAACACCAAAGTCAATTACAGCTTTAACTCATTTCAGGGAGCCAAATGCAGATGGCATGTGCTTAGGTAGCTCTGACTGAAGACAACTCGTTTTGGCATCACGACAGCTAGACATGAAATAAGCCCTAATCACATTCAGCTAGCATCATGTTGATCACAACAATGGAGGGCACAGAGGAAGGCAATCTGACCAGTTATCATTAGTGTCTGTCAGCTAAACCAAGCTTCCATMATCATGTTCAGACATAATAAAATGTCAAAGTGAAGGGTGTACTCAAAAGGCTACATTTACTTAGCAAAAGGAAATATGTCAAAGAATAAAATAGTGTATCATCTGCCAAGTCTGTGCTGAAAAATSGCCAGTACATATTCTCTTGTTTGCATGATGCACAGTGTAGTGTGACAGGGCATGATATGCTTGAATCTCACTCCCAGCTCTTCTCATCTTCCCATYGCTCAAGAACTTTCAATATATTACATTTACTGAGAAGTTTTATGCTTCACAGGTGTTTTCTTTCTCTGTGATACGAAAAGAAATTGCAACCTTTCTTCCTACTTCACATAGTGTTACTGATAGCACCAACATAGTATTGTTCTTTCTTAAGGAAGAATGAATGTTATTAAAATACAAATTAATAAATTAAATTAAGCTTTCTTCTTTGTTTTCTCTCTATCTCTTTGTCACATATAACAAGTTAAATTATACAAAGCATTTATGCATATGCAGAATGTRTATTTTTAAAATGTTTACAGTGAAATTTTTCCTCTCTGGAACAGTAGTAATAGTGTGTTTATTTACTGAGTTTATTTTCATTGTGAATCAATARAGTTCTGGTGCCTAACTTAAGATGAGGTAAAGTCAGAGCATTAGCATTTTCCTGAAAGAAAACACACAGACTACATTAATTTCATTTTTTTATGACACTAGTWATTAATCTATTTTTTGATTTGAAGAGATAGTTACAATTTACAAGGCTGTAGCTATGAGTAGAACCTTTTTGGAGAAGAGGCCTGTAGAAAAAATATCATCCAATCATGCAAGAATAAAATTTTCAAATTTTGTGCTCAATGGAAAATCAACGCAGAAGCTAAGTATTGTCTGAAAGCTTTCTGAAAGCACTGAGTTTCAAGCCTGTACATATTTCCCACACAGCTGAAATTGTGCTGTAATTTCATCACAAAAGATACTGTGGGAAGCTTTGCAGTCACTGAAGAACGTATTTTAGTAATCCAAAAMCAAACATTAGGCAAATCATAGGACTGAAACATGACAGCCATTCTGTAGGTCTGATAGTAATTTCTGGCATAGAGAGATGAAATAGGAAAAGAAGTCTCATTAATTATTTTTAATGATATGCAGACAAATATCTAGTCTGAATTGATAAGRGATTGAGCTCCCATTGCTTGAGTTAATATTATGAAGTCTTAGTTCAAGTACAAAATATAATTGTTACAAAATATAATATCAATATGATTTAATCCCAGATTTACTTTTAGACCCACAGACAACATTTTTGTGAAAACTTAAAGTAAATGAGATGATAATTTATGATATTTCAAGCATTCAGAATATGAAAAATCTAAGGTTAGTTTCTCAGTATATTAGTTCATTCAAAACATTGGATGAATCAAAACATGAACAGGTCTAATGTTTCTAATGAACAGACCTAGTGCTATGATTATGATGCTGTTGTGAAATAGTTGTCAGGTTTTTGAGAGTAAGCTCCATTTTACTTGTAARGTCCCTATTACTATATCTGAATGCTTCATAATCTTTACCATATTGTAGGGAGAAAAAAAAAGGCTAGACAAAGAAATATTGAGATCATTTAGACTCCTCCTTTGCCAAGTTTGAATTCACTGTGCCTATGTCATTTCTGTCAGGCCTGACTTAAACATTTCAATGATGGAATTTCTTCATTCTCCCTAGACAATCAAGTCAGGTGTTTAACAGTCCTTACAGTTAAAAGGATTTTCTTACTGCCTAACCAAAAGTACTTTACTGCAATTTAAGTGCACTTTTTCCTTCTGTCTCTGGTGGTTATGGAGAACAAATTATCTTCCTTTTTGCTACCAACTTTTTCCATATATGAAGGTAGTTATTTCTTCTCAAGACTAAAGACATTCAGTTCTTTCATGCTGTACTCAGATCATGCTCTACAGCTTTCTGATCAGAATTATTACTCTTCGTTTTCCTTTGTGCAGTGGGTGGGAGGGAGATAATGATTKAAATAAGGCATAAGATTTTAGCTGAGTTCTTTCCTGAGAGAAAATGAATGACAATGTATCTGGCATGATGCACAACGACAGCCTGTGTTTTTCCTTCTTATTACTGTGGTATAAAGCATATTCTATCACTAGGTCATAGACATTCCAGCTTTAGCCTCTTCTCTTTTTGCAGGGTAAGCAAGAATGATATGCAAAGGAATTGAAAATTCATGGTGTACGTTGAAAGAGATCAAAGGGATCAAAGAGATCCCTTTCATTCTGCACAAGCAGATAAAGAGTTTCACCTGTAAATACAATCACTACTCTGTACATACATTGAGTGCCTGTCTCTGAACAACACAAATATGTAGTTGTACTACAGAATTTACACCTTTTTGCCTGTTCTCCCTATAGTTCTGTGAGGTGGGCACACTTTGGCTCCCCACTTCAAGATAAATTTATAAAATGCTGACTATTCTGTGACTTCAGAATCGTCTTAGGTTAAAGATGGCACATAAAATAATCTCTCCTTTTCCAAACAAATGCTCCAAGTACTGTTCTTGTTCAGAAGTCTATTTTCCATAATAATAGTGTCATCATCATACATATGATACTAGTCCAGACACGTTTTATGTGTGGAGGGTAAACCTCAACAGATTAATTTTCCATTAATTTGTCTGGAATCTTTCTTATATCAAGTAAACAGGAAAAGGAACAATGTCTGTGGCCAGGCATTCACAAGATTTACAACATTACCATCTGTTTTCATCTATCACTTTTTTTTTTCCTTTGAACCTAATTCATTAGAAGTGTTCTAGCCCATGTGCTGGAAGAGAGACTGAGTATCTAGTTCCTAATCATCTTTTCCAGAACACTCTCCCTCTGARTGAGACAGAATTGAAACAAGCTGCTGGGAATTAAAGTCAAGGTCAAGAGCTCTCAAAGAGGAGGAAAGCCAGCAGGCATAGAATAGCATATTATTTGCCAGGATGCATGCACTATGGATAAAGTTATGGAGATTCTATTTTCCTTAAGAAAGATTAGGACATGTAATAGCTATAAGACTAGGAAAGGGTGAACAGGTTGAACAAATGTAGTGTCATGTTGAGAAAGAGTCAGAAGAAAACCTAAGCAATGATCATGCAGGTTTCTACATTGAAGTTGGAAGTATAACTGGTAAGGTAGGAGCATAGCTCTAAATAAAACTATTGAATTTCGGAAACTTGAGGGAAGGAAAACAATTAGTAGCACATGCTAATGCAGTGTTTAACGTAAAGCAAATAGTGCTGACACTGGAGTATCCTTGTATATTTAAGAAGGTGATATCACTAATGGATAAAATATTCCATAATGACACATATTCCAGGCCTACATAGGAAAAATATAGTCTATATTTTTAGGACTGTCCAGCCTAATGATTTGCTCACTGTAACCATAAAATATATATTTAATATTTAAKTACAATTCATAAACCAGTAAATAATAAGCTCTATTTATAGTGGAATGGGACCATATTTTTGCTACAACCTAAAATAGCAAAAATGGTAGAAGAATGGTATTCCTAAGTAATCACTTGCTCAGATGCATGCAATTATAATTGAAAAGCAAACAAAAAAMCAAGTTAACTTGATTTCCTTTAATGTGTGTACATCTTGTCTATTCTATCCAAACCTTATTCAAAAACTATAAAAAATGGGAGAAAACAAAGGATTAGTGCCTGAGATGGATTAACTTTTAATTTATACCTAAAGATAGAGGAGACTACTAGAATTTCAACCCTTTACTGAATAAATTGTATTTGCCCCAAAATGTGTTTCAGATTTGAATAATTCTCAGGCACTGAGCGTATTTAACATATAGGTAAAAGAACGGGGAGAGTTTCTTAACTGAATCCAAATAAGAGATAAACAGAGAAAAGAAGATGGTATCCTCAACAACTCACATGAAGAAGTCTCTGAAGGAGAAAAGCTTTAATCTCAGAAAAAAAAAAATGGAGGGGATTAACTGATTAGAAGTGATACATAAATTGATCAACTTATATCATCTTCATAAGCATCAACAGATCTTTTGAAATAGGTACATCCTATTAGCACATATATGTAGGTGAGTTACTGTTAGTTAAAAAACAAGTAATCAATAAAATGGTGTTTATAACTTCTGATTCTGCTCAGAATGTATTAATCTGGTTTACACTTCTGCTGTAACACCTGGAAAGTCCCAGAAAGTCCTTTGAAAAATACCTGCAATTGCTGACTGATATAGAAGTATCATTTTCTTACTTATAGGCAAACAATAGGAATCTAGGAACAGACAATAAAGTCACTGATGTCACAAAAAAAAAAAAAATGTTCACAAGGAATGCTTACAAACCCCCCGTTTTAATGAAAATACTGTATCAGTGGCTAAAAGAAAATGCTATATTCAGGTAGTGTTATTCCAGCTTGAATATAAAGCTGGAATATAAATACAGAGTAAAAAGACAGTTACTCTYTGCGTAAGATTAACATCCACGGAAAGAAAGAAAAAAAAATTAAACTATTTGTCATTTTATCTGGATTACTTTTAGATCAAGGGAAGAGATTTCTCAGCTTTCTTATGCAATGTTTAGAAAGGAAACATGATCTGAAAAAAACCTGAAGAAAGCTACATTCTCTTCACAAGAGATATGGGAATAAATAGCCAAACTGTGGCTGATAGGAAAAAAGAGTAAGAAATTGWTGGGATAGCAGTGGCTAATTCTGTCAAGAAATGCTTTTGCCTAATTTTTGGCCTTTATTGTTCACAGTTGACTGATTTTTGTCTTAACAGTTTAGTCACTCACTATTTTTAAAGTTAAATTTGAAAAAGAAGGAAAATAGAGGGAACAATTCCAGCAGGGACTCTTTTTATTGCTGTTCTCCTTTTATCTTTTTCTCTGTATATTTTGTGGGTTTGTTTTTGTATTACTGCAGTGGTTCTGAATTTTAATGATAAAGCATTTGGCTTAAGCCCAACATGTGCAATAATAGGCTTAGTTATTCAATACTTCTCTAGAATCTCTGAGAATTTCAAACCCTAACATCTTTGAAACCAATGCCTATCTTTTCCCCTAGTTAAAAGAGAAAGAAAAGTGTCTGCAAGAACATACAAGTATAACTTGATTTGAAAAGTGCTAAAGCAGGAAAGCATGACTTAAAAATAAATGAATAAATAAATAAATAAACAAATAAATACATAAATAAAGGAAAATGAAAAAATATATTATCCTAAGAAGGTAATGTATCTGACTGATAGATCAGATGGTTGTGTTGTCATTCAGAGGGACCTCGGCAGGCTGGAGATATGGGCAGGGATGAACCTCATGAAATTCAAAAAGGGAAATAGCAGGTCTTGCACCTGGGGAAGAATAACCCTATGCCCCAGAGGTGTCAGGTCTTGAGGCAATCCTCATTCTTCTGCACCCAGGCAAGCCACAACCTCCACCTATCTAGAAGATGAAATATGGGATAAGAAGACAGGGGACCTTGACTGTCACCTCTCCCTAGCAGCTTAATGTCAAGACTTGCTAGCATAGAACAAGAGCTCTTGGTCCTGTGGACAACAAGCACACCCTTCTGAGAACTCTTATAAGTTAATAAAACAATGTTGTCTAAAAAACAATGCAAACGACGTTGTCAGTGCTAACAAGGGTTAGCCAAAGATTTCTCTCTCATTCATACAGCTAAGGGTGCATATGGGAAATGTCTTCTTGTCATGACAGATTCTTAGCTTCAAAAAATTGAATGAAACTTCAGAGACAAGTGAAATAATGCCTGCATATAAATGTGAGGTGCAAAACTTTTTTTTTTTTTTTTTCACTAGCTGAGAAGGGCAGCAATAAAAGTATTGCAAAAATGCAATCTACTGTGTTGCATATTATCAAGTGGTTATTTTGCATCATCTTCCAAGCCCCATCTTCTCTATATTTCATATGGATGCATGAAAAAGGGGTTTATAAAAGCTGATATTATTTCAATGTATAGAAAACCCTAGAATTAAAATTATTAATAATTTTTAAAAGTTATATCATGGAAAACTTTGAAATATTTCATTTTCATAAGTATACCTCTTTTTTTCCTCCTGGAATTTCTGGAATTGAGCTACAAAGTGAACTAATAATTTAGACTATGGAGTTAATGACTTATGAATTTGAGAGTACTTCTTAAAAATTATGATGTTGTAGGTAGATTTATTTTGGTTCTGTATAATGGTTCTGTACAAATAATAAGCAAGGCATTTCCACACAGATCTCTCTGGATCCGTGTTGGGCCTTTCAGCTGTTACTCTCCAATAGCTACTGTGTTTCCTGATTATAACACCAGTGTGAGTAACTTCAGTGAGCCTTGACCTTCTTGAGGAATACTGAAATCATTCTCAGCAGAAAATCAGAAACCAGTAGAAAGGATAGAGAAGGATATCTCCTTGACATGAGAGTGTATAAGAACTTTTTTTGTCATTCCTATAAAAGAAGAAAGGCAGTGTAAAGTATGTGAAGTTTAATATATTTCAACTAACTGTCTTTTTAATTTTATAGTTTTGTTTTTTATTTTGTATTTTGTGTTGAACATGGTGTCATATTCATGGGTTCCACAGAAAAGAAATGCTAAAATGCATGAAAAGGAAAAAAAAAAGGAAGGAAAAAAACCCCTGAAGTGCAAGCATAGCAGAAAGTTTTCTCTATTTCCATCTTTATTTAGGTCTCTGAAACCTGGAGAGAGCAACACTGTGGAAGAACAGGCATTSTCCTCTTGTGTTAGATCACCCCATAGGACCCAGACCATTGTGCCATTTTATCTCTTAAAGGAATATTGCCGTTTTGTTTTGCTTTGTTTTTCTAGTTTAACCTGACAGGATAGTGACAAGCACATCAGAAAGCTTTAACAGGGTTTGTGATTACTTAAAGCCTAAGACAGCAATCTGAGGGTTGCTGGACTCTTAATAGTAGGGACTTACGAATAAGTGGTTCTTAAGCTGTGTGTGGACCATCAGAAGTTCAAGTTAAAGGTCAGGTTGTGTTATGTAACAGAAAATCTGAGCTAGTGTATGGACCTCTAGATAATCTGAATCTCTGGATACAGAAAGCACACCAATAAAATATTCTGAGATTGATATCCCCCAGTTCAGTGGAGCAATGGCACCTTTGGAATCTCTTGTCATCTCTTGCAAATTACAATTTGTGCTCCTTTCTTCTCCCATCTCTCCAAAATTTGTCATGTATATCCTGTTGTTTTTTTGTCTTTAGAGGGTTTGATGGGTGGCTGCTGGGAGATTGGGAAGGTTGGACACATCTGTGTTACAGCAGAATCAGTCAAACAGTAGACAAATGCAACATTCAAGGCTGTCCAATTAAGTCTTGTTTCTACACAATCTCATTTCTTGACTTGAGGCCATGACTTCAGATGGAAATATTACATAGAATATTATCTTCCCACCATTCCTGGCAGAGATTACTAGAAACCTGTTGAGAAAACTCACAATAGACAGTGTATTTCTTTGTTTGAACTTCTTATGTTTTGACTCCTATTTGGAAAAGTTTTGTTTTGATGTTCACATTTTCTTTGAGTTTTCTGATGGAAAGTGAAAAACAGGGTGTCCAGAACAAACTGGGACAAATCTGTAGATGGCATTAGGGCA
This sequence comes from Eudromia elegans, assembly GCA_003342815.1. Classification (NCBI taxonomy): domain Eukaryota; kingdom Metazoa; phylum Chordata; class Aves; order Tinamiformes; family Tinamidae; genus Eudromia; species Eudromia elegans. Next base: position 898,450 of record PTEX01000277.1, on the reverse strand, counting down.
TCAGTATCTTTCTAGCCACTTGTTCTGGACACTTTCAAGAACATGAAGTACCAAGAGGTCAAGGTGTTAGGCAACTATGTCACAGCTGATGAAGTTAGATGGTTGCCAACCAGTATCACTTAAGTSTCTTAAAAAAATCAATATTATGTTTAACTGCCTTTCAGTGTAGTGACTGAAAACTGTATTATCTATGAGTAATGTACTGACTAATGCAATCTAACTGACTCAAAGGAAAACTTGGCTATGGCTTTAATCAACTGAAATTAGCAGCTGGCAAATCAAAAATGGAAGTCATTGTATAGTCAATAGTGGAAAAGGCCAGGACATGACCCAGGGCCTTAATTATACTGGTATATAACAAAAAGTGTGACCTGATTGTATTACTTTCTTTATGTTGTGCCTTGGAATTACCAAGGATGTGTTGCTAGACTGGAATATTACTACCAATTTTTTTCTCAGAATCCAAGATAGAAAATGAAGATACACGTGTGAGTGAAAACATATATTTAAGGCTGAGTTAGGATTCAGTTAGTATGCTGTCCTTCCTTCTCTGAATTAAGTTTCAGGTCAGTAGTCTGTAACAAATCCTCTACTCCAGGGAGAGACAAGCTAGTACATTACAACACAGAAACCACACTCCCTTATAAAATGTTTGAAAGAATGAAATGAGCTCCACCAGGATGCATAAAGGTAATTAACACATTAAATGAATAGTATCTTGCTAAGATTAACCTATTCGCTATTTTTTTTTAAAAGAAGAGATTCTTTCAGTGGAGATCAGCTACCTTGATCAGCTACCTTCACTATGTACAATAAAATCTGAAATGAYCATTGATGAAAATTATACTATAGAGCTTTTTTAACTTATAAATATTACCTGCATATTTTGAGTATTTTTAATGTTTTGCCAGTGCACATTAAAATTCCATAATATAACATTAATATTTTAAGTTGTAAATAATATTATGTACAGCAAGTATAACTGGAGAACAATGGAGTTGCAGGCCATAAAAGATTCAAAGCAGGACATCATGGTGACTTTTATTMAACTGTAATTTGAAGATTTCAGACACTGAAGTGTGATTCTTTCTTATCAACCATGGGTTTAACGTGGCTATTTTTGTATAGTGAAGAGCAGCTGACATGAACTAGTTGTCTGCCAAATGAAAAGTCATATCCATATATGTTGCATAGATTAGTGCATCCCTGATAACGTGTCAGAAGAATCCTTCATTTGATCCAAACATTGAGTGGCAAAGAACTGTTAATGATATCTGTATCRTTATTATTTCACTGTAAATAATAATAAAAATGTATAGTACAAGTTAGGAAATGCCTCAAGGCCACAAACATGCCTCACATGCAAAAATGCCTCAGCTGCATCTGAGGCAAATTTTCACAATATGAAATGAATATAATTTCAGTGTTTCTGCAAGAGACTGTTGTCACTCTTTTTTTTTTTTTTTTTTTTTTTTAAAAAAAAGCTCTGGTGTCTTTGGACCAGATCTTTCAGCTGATGACTGATGTGAGACTCTTTTGAAACAGATGGAAGTCTCATGGAAGTCTTGAATCACAGATTTTCATTTTGGTTAACACACAGAACAGGAGCAATGAAATCTGTTGGGGCATGAATCCATTGGAATGGAGGAAATCACTCTTAGGAAAGACTGCAGTAGCACCTCTCCTCTGCAAAACAGTAAGCACAATCCATCCTCCTTTCACTGCGGTAGCTCCCTGTGGAGTGCTGAATAGATAGAGCAGAACTTACATATGTCTGTCTTGGCAGCTCTATTGGTTTTTGCATACTCAGCTCTATCTATCTTCCATATGCTATGAAGCATTGCTTCCTATGTGCAAAATTATAAAACCTGGGCAATATTACTTTGGTTAAAATCATTGTGAATTATTTTGCTGATTAGTAGAATAGAAATATTTGTACTTATTCATGAAAACTATGGAGATGCAGGAAGGGTGAAGAGAAATTAAAATCTAAAATTGTTGTATATGATTTTCTTAGTGTTTGTGCTGTGTTTGACTTCATTTCATTTAAAAGACTGATTTTGATATTCATTCAAAAGACTTTAAAATAATTTTTTAAAATACAAATGTATTTTTTTCTCAGATTAGCAGATGTTTTGCAATGATAAAGGAGTGTGTGTATGTGTGTGTAACTGGGTAGCTACTCAGTATTTAAGCATAGTGAATGTCTCTTAATACGATGTTTATTTTGATGCTACTTAACTGAAATACAACTGAATTTTTAGATCCTGATCTGGGACTGAAGAARGCAGCTTCATTGCTGTCTGTGAATCTGTGTAATTTAATCAGCTGAGAGCAAGTCTTGCAAGTAAAAATCAAAATCCAATCATACCAAAAAGTCTTTTTCCTGTGGCAAATATAGCTATAAAAATTACAGAGTATATAGAGAACAGTATATAACAGTTCTTGCACACTCATAGAGTGATTTAGCCGATGTCAGTGTTCACTGCCATGAATATCTAGTGTTCAATTTGTTTCTGAATAGTTTCTGGTGCTAATTTTATTACCTCTATAAAAGTGTGTTTTCATTTAGAACAATTAAGCAGGTATTCATGAATGGATCAGTCATAATTAGACTGAGATGTTTAAGCTACACTTCTGATAAGAAATATAGCAATAAGGTGTTTACTAAGAATTATGGGGGAACAATGCAAACAGTTCCCCTGTAATATTGGAAATCACTGAGAATTTGAGGAGAATAGAGATCCCTCTTGAAATTACTCTTGCATATATCTTAGAGGGGTTTTGGCTTTTCTTAGGCTTATTCAGTTCCTTCCTTGAGTGCACAGGGCCATGCGCAGCCCTCCGTGCAATGATCAGGCTGGGAAATACTCAGCTCTTGTACGCTGAGTTGGAATTTCAAACATCAGAATTCCCACTAGCTGGAATGGAAGCAGCTTGTGTCTGGAAATGGGTTGCTGCGACAGCAGCACTTTCAGGCTTCCCCGAGTCTGCACCCGTTTTGATGTCTGCTACTTCTTTTTAATGCTATAATGGATGTCTGAGCACGGTGTGAATTGCGAGTCCATTTACAGTGTTTCCCCTTCAGCAGTTCTTCGTAACCATGGCCACTCAGTGCTGCATGGGGACAGGAAACTGGAGTCCTTGAAATTAAAGCAGCTTCACTTGTACAATCRCTCAAAGCCACGAACATCACAAGCTGCCTCCTTCCCTCCCCTACTGGAACTTATGTATAGTGTACGAGCCTTGGCTTTCCAAAGGAACCCTCAGATCAGTAAATGCATGGAGAAGTAATAAATGCAAGCTAAAAGAACAGTTTCTAAAAAGAGTTCTATTCCATGTGCTTGAGAGAGTGAAAAAAAAAAAAAAAAAAAAAGAAAAAGAAAGAAAAAGGAAAAAGCAGAAATATGCACCAGATCCTGTTAGTCAGCACGTATTTGCAGACACCTGGAGGAAGAAAAGTTCCGAGAACTACTGAGGCTACTGGTAGAGCAGAGTGTTTGGTGAGTCTGTTGAACATGGTCCCATTAAAATGGTGGGTATGGACACAGGACAAAATTACTTCAGACTTCCAGGGGAGAGTTAATTTCCAAGACAATCTCAATCTTTTCCTCAAAATGCTGAATGCAAACTGCAGACTTTCCTACAATCCCCTCTTACATAAGATGAGGAAYTCTTGAAAGAGTATGACACTATCTGTCTTCTCTTCTGGAGTGACAATAGGTACTCTTCTGGAGATCTTTCTTTGGACTTTGTGTAGAAACACACAATTTTTTAATTTGAAAATATAGCCAAGTGTACATCATGAAAGTATAGAGAGATGCCTGCAGGAACGGGATTTTACTGTTTAGCACTGAAGTAGATAGACTTCAGTGTGGATGGAGGAGAGCGTCTGTGCCATTTCAGGCTTCTCTCCACAACTCGAGTCCTCAGAAAATACAGGGAAATGCTCTCTTGGGAAGTGCTAGCGATCATTTAGCTCCACTTCCTTGTCCAGTATGAAGGCTAAGAAGAGCTGATTTGTTCCTGTTTGTAAGGGTTTCACGGCTTTGTAACGTTCCATTTTCCRTTGGGAAATGGACATAAAAGGGAGCTAGGAACCCTGGACTGTGGTGGCTTTTAACTGAGTTTGTGATGATTAATTGCAACTCTCAGGCTCCTCTCTCCTCACTGTCACTTCTTTTCACTTCATACCTCTTTTAAATAGAACTTAATGATACTACTATTTCTCTCTTGATATTTTTCTTTCAATTTAGTAAATTTTCTGTCAAACAAAACTCACTTCCACCAGCAAATTAGAATGACCAAATAAAATTGTTAGAGCAGATCTATAGGCTGTCCTTTGGGCACATGTTAAAACCTGAACAAACCCTTTTTTYATGATGGGAGTGGTTGAGCTGGAACAGGTTGGACACAGCCCTAAACAAGTTGCTGTATCTGACCCTGTTTTGAGCAGRGGGGTTGGACTAGACCGTCTCCAGAGATCTCTCCCTATCCCAGAAATTCTGTGATTCTTCCACACACATGCTGCATGCTACATCTGCTCTAGCTGTTCACTTCTGCACAACATTCTCTGCTTTCTGTCTAGGTTGAAAGATTTTTCCTTAAATATTATCCAGTGTCTAACACAGTCTGCTTTTGATTTCATCTGAGCTGTCTTATAATATCAATGCTAGCAATGATTTGTTTTCTTAAACACAGGTTTGTTCTAATATAATCATTTGTATTTCTGCAGATGCAAGGTAGCACAAATCACAACGACTGGAAACAGTAAATGCTGAATTAGCTATTCAGAATACTAACTTACATTTATTCTTAAAGTATTTTGTGGACTTTTTCTTCCATTGAGACATTTTATTAACTCTAATAATTTTATTAAAACCATGTTGTGTGATGTAGCACATTTATTTTCGGATCAGGAACATTCTGACGTTGCTTTTTTGACCTTTTAATGAACAACTTGTTTCAAATTAGAAAAATCTAGAAAAACACACTTGTGATTATTAAAAAAAAAAAAAGTCACATTTGTCTAACAGTCTCCCAAATCCTGTCTGAATAGGTATATTAGCATAAATTTGGGACTTATATTCTTATATTCTGGGTCACAGAAATACCGCTCTTTGGTGCCTGTTGTATGGAGACCTTAGGGAGAAAGCTGTCAGGCTAAAGGAGTATTTTTTCTTTGCCTTGTTTAATTCAGGTTAACTTGAATTATAAATTGCTTAAAATTACCTTTTCCTGTTTAGTTTCTGTAGAAATATTTTATAGGATGCCAAAATATAAACAAAAGTGAACATTCAAATTCTAGACTTACATTCTAAGAGAATGACATAAACCACTCTTTAACCCTCTATAAATGACAGGAGCAGCAAACATAGGAGAAATGAAAAACTTTGCTACATGCTACTACTAAATTTTTCACATGCTTCCTCCTATCATCCTGCTTGGATATATCACATGGGGAAGGAGCATTTCCATGTCCCACACATGTGTACTGTATATGCTATTGGCTTTAAATTCATCTACACTTGTTTTTCACCTATGAATGGTAGCTATCCATAAGTACATGACAACAGAACTAAAAGGTCATCTAAAAATACTGGAAACCATAAAAGGGATTGCTACAAAGAAATGTCAACACTTGAAGATAAAAGAGTTTTCTGCATTTAGTAGCTCTAAATGGAAAGCTGGAGTAGTATTCTCTGAAATTGAYGCTGATACAATGAAAATGAATTCCGCTGGTTGAGCCATGGAAATGAATGAGGACAACAGTTAGCCTTAAACTGCTCTTGCTTCTTGCTAATTCGGACAGTRAGTACCATGGCCTCTGTCATGCAAACTACCTCAGACAGGTCATGTAAATAGCACTTGGATCCAGTACATTTCTGGCATTCACAAATTCACAACATTCACAAAATCTTAGTTTTTTTCTACCTCTGTCATTGATAAGTTGCTCTACTGGATAGCCATACCCAACATTCTTCTCACATCTTGCCTGTTGCCTATCAGGAATTATTGTACAACATCTACCATAAAAGATCTCCTATTTCTGTGATTTCAGTTGTAATTGTCACCTGAGAATAAAACAAATGTATTTTGTCTAAACTGAAAAAACTTCTAAAGACACCAAATATGATTATTTAATCTCTGAGTATTCACAGAGATCACATCTACATAAATTATCTTCAATTACCATGTCAGTTTCATAATAACTTCCAATTCTACAAACTGAACTGCTAAGAAATATTTTAGTAAAATATATCCTTGAGACACAATTATTCTGCATATACATTCATAGGACGAGAATTTGCATGAACTGCTACTGGCTTGACTAATTCAAATGGAAACATAAGTTTATGTGTACATGATACAGTAAGGATAAAAATGTATTTTAAAGTGTCTATAGATTATTTTGCACATTCATTTTACAGCTAACCTAGTTGTTGTTGTAGCAACAGGAAAAAACATTACAATCAGTTCTTGAATCAGATGGCGTGATTGGGCTCAACTCAGGTGTGATGTGTGTTACATGATCACAGATTCTTTTACTATTTGTAAGCTTCTACAAATAGAACATTCGTTCTGCTTTTGCTAATGATATAAAAATGCATTACTCATTGGTTATTGCTGCAATCCATCATTCCACTTTCCTGTGCACTAAAACTCACAGTGTGTATCTTTTGAGGCTGGCAATATCTGAGTGCATTATGTTCTGTGCTCTGTATGCATCATGTATCTTGCTTAGAATAATGATTTGACACAAAATCATCAATACTCAGTTTCTCTGAAATGTATCCGTCTGTCATTTCTTCACATTAGGCCAGTGATTTTATATAAGATGACTTTAACTGTTTTATTTTGTGCCAACATGTCTCTTCAGGCTAATTATTCCAGTTCAAACTATTTCACTGCATCATTGAAAAAACACAACTATATCCAGTTATGTCATAATGATTATTTTAATAGTAATAAAAATAATAATTCCTGGATGAAAAAAAGAAGTTATATAAATTTCATTCAAGCAATCATTCAATACTAAACCTATTCATCTAATTCCTGATTTATTTGTACTCTTGTTTAGGTACTGGTGACCAACCTGCAAAGTCAGTTTCACACCCATTCCTGCAAAGTGCAGCATGCTCACATTAGTGTTTGGTAATATTTTTAAAAACATACAATAAATATTTAGTGTACCTATAGATTCATAAACTGATTAACATTCAATCTAGTCCTTTGATTGATAAAGAAGAGATGAACGAGGATACCCTTTCCAGCATAATTTCAACAAGTTTCATTATGGAAGGAGAGGGCAAAGTGCAGAAGACATTGTGGTGGAAGGTGTTTCTAAGAAGCAAGTATGATGAGCTTCTTGCAAAAGGTGCTTGACAAAATGTAGATTCTTTTTACAAAATGTGGACAACTGCATCCGAACTAGTCAGCATAAATGCCTTCTCCAGTAATGGGAGAAAGGAAGTTCCTTGTTACTTTTGCCATATTTCTTCAGGCCTAGAGAATCCACAAAGCCAGAATTTTATCTTGCTGATTTAACTGGTAGGTGAGACACCATTGCCAGGAAGATGATGCTGAGCTCTTACATCCTGAGTATGCTGACTCCTCTCATTTTAAATGAGGGAAATTCAGGTGTGTAATTTGTTTTGAATAGGAGCTGTGTTCAGGCTCTCTCAAAAAGAGAACTGAGAAATGATGCCCAAAAGCATTTTATCCTCCCAGAGTAGAAGATAATAAGCATATACTGTGTTTCCCTGCCATACTCTTCCAGGATATTTCCTAAGGCTGTAGGGTTTTCTTTTATTTAGTGTCTCTTAAGAAATTTTCGAACGCCTTTCCAGTTGTCCCTTTGGCCTCCAGGAAGAGACAGCAACAACTGAACCTTTTTCTCCATGCCGTCAGGATTGTGCAGCTCTCTATCCTGTTCTGTATATTTCAGTATGAGCTCTGACCATCAGGACCAATATATACTTCCCTTCCTCTGATGCTCTGGCTGCCTGTGCTAAACACTGACTCCAACATAGTGCAGCTGTAACCAGGATCTGACTGACACAGAAAAACCTGGGCGATAAAGACCTGTGAGAATCCTAATTGGAGCCTTCTATCCACACGAGGAAGTTGAACATAATCTCAGGCCCTTTCCTTTAGGCCGGGTGTAAGCTTGTATCCTTGTAGATCTTGCTGACCTTGACTTTACTTTGCTGACTTCATTTCCAGACTTGATCTCAGATCAGACTTGCCTGATACTTGCTGGGCATAATCACTGTCACTGAACCTGCACTGTTCTTCTTGCTTGAGTCTTGGGAGACTCTCCTGACTCGAAAAGGATGTTCTGGTTCCTGTAATGTGACCTGAATGTTGTCTCATCATCATGTTCACACAGTGATCTCTTTGCCTCATGTTTTGAGTCAGCCAAGTATGAAACTCATGCTCTTCAAAAACTGAGSAATCAAAGGACAAGGAGTATGGACTATATCTGTTCTGTAGCTTACAGATATTCTAAAGAGCCGTCCATCTCTGGCTTCTCTGAAGCTTCTGTTAGGAATCTACACTACTAATCCTTATGATAAGTCCTCCTTTTAGCCATCGTATCACTCTGGTAGCACATGAAGACATATTCTGGCATCCTCAGGAACACACTCCCCCTCAGTTACTTTCTGCAGCTCCTAAATATTTTCCTTAGGTTCTGAGAGGTTCTCAACTTCCCAGATTTCATGTCTGCTCCATTGCTTGAGATGTCAAGATAATCAGATGCATTAATTCAAACTACAAGGTGTCATCACTCAAAAAAAAATTCATGGAGAAAGTAAGGCCAAAGCAAGACTCCATTCCTGCCAGTTTTCAATTCTCTGGACAGGTTGGCTACACTTATGTCTACATATCCACCAGACTCTTCAGCCAACACTGTATTTTGAAACTTTAATTGAATGCTCTCATAACCTTCATAATAGAAGTTATAAATATTAGATAAGTATCCTTGGGAGCAGGATTGTACAAAAATAGCAAAAAAAGAGGGAGGTTCTTGATGTGAGAAACAATGACTTGTGCACACAAAAAGCCTGCACTTTACATGATAAGCTTTTAAAAAGAAGAGAGTTTGAGGCATAGGTGAAATTGTAGTTCTAGACTAGTCATAATGATGGATTCATATTTCCAGCTTGCAGTCCTTGACCTATGTGTTTCTATCCAGCTACAAAATATAGTGCTGATTATTTTGATCTTTCAGCTGTCAAAATGTGAGTRAATCTGCTGCAAGAGAAGGTGCCAGCACGGGAAGCACAACTCTGTGTCTCTTTTATGGTTTTCAGGCATCACTGTGGTCTCCCCGGACTTACAGGTCCAATGGATAGCAGCTATCCTTCCCATAGGAGCTGCATTTACACTGCAATTTTTGTCCTGGTACCCAGCTTGAGCTACAGTTTTGGCTGTGCTGCAGCCCAGAATGCAGATGTTTGTCATGGCCTGTTAAGTGGCTTATTGTGTCGTAGTTTAGGTTGATCCAGACCCTGAGCTTGACCCACAGACTGAACTCTTGGCTTAACCCCTGACTGATTTGTCATCTTGGACCTGCCTAGTGATCACTGAGCTGTGTTTGACCGTGGAGGCTGTCTCCAGATCAGATCTTGACCCTGGAMTTCATGACTTGACCTCAGACCTGCCTGAGAGCTATAGACTCACCTGATGATCAGGGGTCTGGGCTGATCTGTCTGCCACTCCCAGTTGTTGCCATCCTGCCCACCATGTCACACTTAACTCCTACCTCCTGGCACCCTGTTCCTTCTGGAGTAGCTGGATGCTCCCTGGCACTCTGTGCTTCATATACACACCCTTCTTTTGTTTCTCTATCCCACAAATTTTGGGGGTTTTGATAGTGGAATGGCTTATTGATAGCCTGAAATAAAACTGCACTGCAGTTTTCCCTGGTTCCTCAGTCAGATCCTTGTGGCCGAAAGACTGATTGCTGTGTGTCTGTTATGAGTTATTCTTCTCCCTGGAGAGAAATGTCATATACTACCACAGGCTCAGCCAAGAACTTCCTGTGAAAGGGCTTCTGAAATTTGAGTTTTCCAAGATAAAGTGTCTAGAAGTATGGAATAATGCTTCCAAGTGTGATGGTAACCCTGCTGAGTAATCTTGACTGCTATAATTTTCAATTCTCCTGGATATATTCATACCTGTATGTGCTGTCCTTCCAGAAATCCTCTTTAGTTTGATTGTTACTCTTGTAAGTTGTCAGTGGTACAGCTGGTGAGTGTATGGGTGAGTATACAAAAAGGTGGTGTGTAATGCTGTAGGCACTTTGAATGAGATTTTGAAGWGGCTTGTCATATGCTGAGGCTTACTGCATGGAATAATGATATGTAGTCCTGCCTACTGCATTCCGACACAGTAAGGTTGGTGAATTTAAAGCAGTTCAAAGGAAAACAAATGCACAGCATTTAGGAGAGCCTTTGAAGTAACTCAAACCTTGAACTTCATCTACTGGCTCCTGCATCTAGCTTCATGAAGGGTTCTTAATCTTCATTTTCACTGTATTAACCTACCAAAACACTGGAAGTTGTTTTATAGATTTTAAATAATATTTTACTGGAATTTCCTTAGGAAGTCCTTTAGCAAATGACTACAATGAAGAAAAACTTTTTCAGTCAGATGAATAACTTCTCTCCATGTGGAAATAAGGAAAAATCAGTATTTGATCAATTGCTAGCACAAACAGCCACTGATTTTTCTACTGATGGAAAAGGATTTTATTGTTGTTGTTCTTGTTGTTGTCATTATTGAGTGGAATAAAAATATTCATTTTTATCTTTTTACTGTCTAAGATACAAAGATGTTCCTTACCCAAAAGGAGTATCTCTGTCATAAGTTATAGGCAATAATAGCAAAATATAGGCAAGAATAGCAAAAAATTCCACCAAAACAGGCAAAACTATACATATTATTCATGTTCTGAAAGACACTTGAGTCAGCAAAGTCATATAAACCTTTAGTCTGTGCCTCAGTATGTGTGTTGTTGTTGTTATGCTTAGGGTTAAATGCAYACATAAAGACTTAAAGTATTTAGCCATAATTTTATTAGTTTTATTTTTCATTATTTATTTTTTTCTTTTAAATTGCGTACGTGAAATTTAGTACAGTTGGTGAAATTTTGTAAGCATTTCTGTTTAATTCTTAGTCATTATGTCCTTTTTGTTGTCAGATTCCTTTATCTTCATATGTTACATGGGGKTTTTTTTTGATGTTACTCAAAATAAAACTTCTGCTCAATTGAGTGTGTATGCTGTCCATATTTGGCAGGAAACCTTCAGCACTGCGTTCACTCTAATAGCCTGTTTTGATTTGTCAGTTATGGCACRGAAGTTATGCTGCATAAGTCTGCCAAGGAAGCAGTGATAAGAAGTAATATATCGTGTCAAACTCATAGAGCAAAGGGTCTAATGAAATGTGACTTAAAAGGGTTTATATAGAATCTGTTTTCACCTGGAGCTTGATGGGCTGACAGTAATGATTACATGTACTTGAATGAAGAAAGATTCCAAAGGGCATCCTCTTATACCATCAAAAGGGAGAAGAGACATTTATGGATTTGCAAATAAAGTAAGTAGTTTGTCRTTACCCGTTCAAATTTTTTTCCTCCAAACAACCAGTGATCTTCAGTGTAAATCTGAAATTTCTCATTTTTGCAAAGCAGAATGTCTTCTGGTGCACAGTACCTGCTAGAGCCCAGTCAGTGTTATCTGCATTTTAACAACACTGACTACTAGAAATAAAAATATGAAAATATCTGCAACAACTGACCTTCCAAACATTCTTTTTCCTTTGAGCTCTGGAGTAGACCTTTTGTCTTAAATTGTAAATACTTGAGAGAATAAAACTGCAGACAAGGTTATAGTTTAGTGACGGATGTGTCTCTTCCTTTTACAACAATGTTTGTTTGGGTTTCAGTGTTTTTAATGCGAGAGACAGAAAAGTCTGCAAAAACAGTACTTTATTTTGCCAGGCACCAGAATCAAAGCTCTGTACTTGCAAATACAAATTCCTGGTTAGTAGGGTCTGTGTCTGCGGCTATTTAAATCATAATCTTTTTCTCTCAGATGTTGGAAGGGTGGCTATGGGAAATACAAGTGCTGCTTGCCTTTGAGAGCTTTTTTTGAGACCTCACTGGAGACTGGACAACCAGTGTCCAGTTGCTTGCACACAAGAAAACTGAGGCAGTAGAGCAAGAGGCTTCTGCAGTTACAGAGAGAACATGGAGTTGCACAGAGGGATCTGGAGAACATGGAAAGTCTTGCATATGAAGTAGTTCAGAAAAGGAAGGAGACTCATCAGTATCTTCAGTGAGTCCCCTCTGTCTGGATATATAGTGGAAAGGTCTGAATAAGATGGACACTCAGCAAGGAAAAATCAGCTTCAAGTATTTAGAGAAAGAGGCAGTCAGGAGCTATGTCCTTTGGATACTGAGAGGCAGGGCAGAAACAGCAAATTCCCTATCTGGCAGTGCTCTTGTTTTCAGGGATTTGCCTCCTTCCCCATCCCACTCTTTTTGAGGTTGAACATAGAGTCAAAAAAAGATTCCATCCAAGGGACAGGGTCTTCCTGTCTCCTCTGTAAAAGTCTGACAACTCAATAAAATACATGCTGGAATCACTGCTTGTACCACTCCTCCTGTATTCAGGTCAGGGAAAAAAAAAGATAATTAAAAAAGATCTTTTTCTTTTCATTATAGGCATTTTTTTAAAGGATTCAGTACTGCATTTTGTCACATGATTCCTGCTGTTATAAAGTGTAATGACTTTTAGTAGTAATTTACAGCCCAGAAATTAGCATGTCATTTTTGTGCTGTGATTTATTCTCTGATTTCTTTACTGGTCTAGATTTCCTTCCCCATAAAGGAAGGAATTAATTTATTTCATTATATTATGTCTCTGCCTGGTTGGGCTTTTGAGAGCCCATGGAGAACTGGCAGGATGTCCTGGAGTCACCTCTRCTTCTCCTTGTTGATGGGGTTGTGAAACAAAGAGAGAAGAGGTCTTTGAGGATATGGTGTAGTCACGGGTGCAGGCATTCGCCTCTGTATTTGCCCATAACCAGGTCTTCTGATCTTTTCCTCTTATGGATCCAACACTTGAAAAGCAGGACTACCAACTAGGCTAAAAATAAATTGAAGGGTGGAGGGGGAATATAACCAGTCACAACCCAGGTCTTGAGAGGTCAAAACACTACCTTTTTCTACTTCATTCCTGACTTTTGTGTGAAGAATAATGTAGAATAGAGTGAAAGAAGAGATATCCCAATCAAATTTCAGAAAAAAAAAAAAAAAAAGTCAAGATTATGAGCATACTGTTATCCACTCCTGAGTTTGCATTTCATATTTCTGTCTTCCAGCTTCAGCCTTAAATACTTAAGGAACTACTTAATCATCTTTCCTAGCTTGAAGAAAAAAAAGGCTAGAATATTCTCCTTATTTGTTGAGAATATCTTCTAGAGCATGCTTCAGACTTAGGGGAGATGCTATTTCTACTTTATTTAAAACCAGCAGGTAGATAAAGGCCAAAATTTCCTTCCTGGTCTTCTGCTGAAAAGACTTAGGAGACTTAGGAACAGCAATTGTTGAATAAATCCCTCACAATAAGTAGTGATAAAATATTATGTATGATGCCTCACCAAAAAAAAAAAAAAAAAGAGAGAAAAAAGATAAAAACCTGGTAATTTATATCTTTTACTCCTTCATGTATATTTCTAGTTCATTTGTCATTCTGCAGCTGAAGTGTATAAGAATGTAGGTGCTATTTTAACTTGACATTTCATAATTCACATGTATGTGAACATCTGAAATCTCTAAAGGAAAGAGATTAGAAAAACATTAAATGAAATTCCAGTGGGCCTGAGCTAATATTTATTCAGACTCCATGACCTTAACACTTTGTACAATGCCTTCCACTATTATCTCTGTGCCACACTTCACTTTGCAATCCATAAGAGCCGAGAATGAGGTTTAGTTTGCCTGCGGCAAACACTGGCATTATGACAAGGTATATATGGTATCCAGCTTATCAAGAGATAGCAGGCATGGTCAGAATTGACACCTAAAAGAATTTCCATAGTATCAAAAAGAATTGTTTGATACCATTTTCAAAGATAATTTCTGAATATATGTAAAGTATCTCTGAGAAAATACACCTTAGATTTTAAGTATGTTTTCAATAGATCAAATCTATGAGGTTGAAAGATATCACATACAAAGCAGATAGAACAAAAAAAAATATGTCTGCAACTGTGGGATAAGAAAAACTATTACAATTATTTACACAGGACCTAAGTTAATAAAAATGGGCAAAAAGTTTGCAAATGAAAATGCTCTACATGATATTAAGAAAATACATAGCATATTTTAGACTATCAATGGTGCATATTGTACATATATTCTACATCTACAGCCCACTTCTTTTTCCTTGGAAAGTGGTTCCTATTAAAAAATCAATATTCACCTACATTTTAAACAAGTTGCAGTGACTCAGTTCAAGAAATTTTTCTTTATGGCTGAAAAGAAAAATATTTTCTGCATCTTGCAATTTCTAGACTGATTCCAGATTCGTAGTTTTGAGAATTGCTAATAGGATCGGATCTGTGTATTTCAAATTGAAAATGAACTGTACATTCCATGAGCACCTGTCCCTTTCCATTTCTTAATAAGGCTCATTTTCTTGGAATTAAGCCTAAAAATTGGACATTGATGATTAATATTGCTTACATCTACTGTGGGTTCTTTCTTCCCATATTTGGTCACAAAATAAAACTTTCTCACAGTTGTCTCTGCTCCTTCACTCTTTTTCTCCTGCAGAATACATACTACTTCTCCCTTTTATAGAAACCTGGATTTAAAGGTATTGTCTTTACAACTGACTGTCTTTACAACAGGAAATATTATCTCTTTTTTCTTTTTACTTTTTTTTTTTTTTTTATCTGAAGTGGTTGTGCTGTAGTCAGCAGATGTCTGATCTTTCTTTGAACCATACTTAATGTGTCAGCACATATCTATTTCTAAACGTTTCTGGAGTACATAATCAGAAAGCTGTTCCTTTCCAGACTTCCAGAGCAAACACATTTCTTTATGTAAGATTACTGTCTGAAGTAATGGGAGTTATGAGTGATGTCTTCCGGGTGAAACTCATTTAACTGGTGGATGCCCACATTTCTGAGGTATGATCTACAGATTGAACAACAGGGCTATAATGCTCATGCATCAGATTTTTGCCTTTTTTTAACTTCTTCTCGATGTAAGAACAAGATGAATGAACAGCACTGTGGAAATGGAAGAAAATGGATGGTCTTTTAAGTAAAATGAAATGTAGGAAGATCTGAATCGTATTTCTGGATTAGCCACAGACTTCCACTGTGCCCCTAAGCATCTTTTGAAATATCTCTATTTCCCAACATCCAAGGTATTTAAGAACATTTCCTTATCACGAAAGTTATAGCAATGTATTTTTAATGCAGTTTTTTATTTGATGGCAGGATCTTTGCAAGCATAATTGATCACTGAGCTTTTCTTCTAACAAGCAAACAGATGGTTGATCCATAGAACATACTCAAATTATCCATATTTGTTTTTTACAGGGTTTGAAGGATCTAAAGATGTTTTCAGATCGTATGTAGTGTGGCACAACTCACATTTTAGAGGAAATATATTGCACTTGGTCCTAAGAAGAGAAGGTTTTAAAAATATTTGATATACAACATTTGCAAACATAATAGATTCTTAGAATGTCACTAGTTTAAACTGCTTAAGGACAAGTGTGGGAGTGTGGAGGAGGCAGGTACTCTGAATACTAACTCAGTTCTCCTCTTTTTTTTTTTTTTTTTTAAATCAGACTATAGCATTGGCAGAACTCTCTCAGTTTCTTCTGTGCAAGATAAAGCAGTGCAAATTAAATGGCATTTTTTTTTCTTTCGTTCTTCATCTCTTGAACAATGTAGAAGCAAAACATACAGAAAACACTTTCCCCCCAATAACACTGCATCATTTGTGATTAGCAGATGTTATTTATTTCAGTGATATTTTAGCAATGTTGCTACTGAATGTCAAAAAAAAAGTCAGATTTGAGTCACTCATTACATAATGCATGACTGTGTAAAGTCTTCTGTAGATCAGTTAACCACTGTGATTTCTCACATTATGGCTTTGCCACTTCAGAGCAGCCTTTGTTTTCAGTAGATACAAAAAGGATCATTAAGTAATCAAATATCTGCAATTTAGTAATTCTGGAGAAATTAAAGATCCCACAGTTTCACCACAGAAATAATAAATAAATTATTCAATTTTACAGTAGGATGGATGGATGGATGTCTTTCAATAGAGGCTGGAAAAAGACTGAAATCTAAGTATCTTTTGAGCACTGAAGAGCATATCTCATTCAGYTGAAATATTAAATGCCAATTTCAATATCAGAATATAATTCTCCTAGATGTCTAAATATAGACAATGAAAAAAAAGGTGTTTGTTTTTTATTGTTGTTTTTTCCTCTGCACATGAGCTAAAGCAGCCAGGAAGAGAAGCCTAGTGAGAAAGCAGTGTCCTTCTCAGCAGTAAAACCCTTTTTTTTTTTCCCCCTTCTTTCACCACTAACCTGTTGTGTAACTTCAAACAAAGCGGTGAGGTGGATCCAGCTGCAGCAGCAGGAAAGCTGGTACGCAGAAGTTCTCAAGCCTAACTAGTATTCAAATCCATACGCCATGTCACCCTGGAGCCAGGAAGTCATTTTCTCCCTCAGAAAAATGGGAATATTGGCCAAAAAGTGTTATATATTTTGCAGGATAAAGGCATTTGGACCGTATTTGCCATGCAGTAGTTTCACTGTGTTTCCTGTATTTAAGAGTTAGTTGCATTACATTAGAATAACAGCTATAGCTGATGCCATCTAATATCCAAATAAGGTCTACTTGTCAAGAATTCAGAAGTAAGGTCCTCTTTTCCTCTTTCTTTCTTTGAATCTGTTAATTACTTARCAGCACAGTTTATGGCATTACATAAAAAGAGGTTGAGGTGACAACTCTCTGTCATTTTGATAGTTTAGCAACATTGSTTTTTCATCTTCACCCTTCTAAAGTCCTTTCTTAGGTAAAGGTGCATAYTTTAGCTCTATGCATTTCTTTAAGAATAACAGTTAATTAGAATCAGTATGTTCTAATACTGTTGTTCTTCCCCTTCTTTGCCTTTTTATTCCTAAATCTGTGCCGTTGCAGTTCTTCATACCTTCAGTGCTACTCTGGATCAAGGCCAGCAGTTTCATCCAAGGGACTGAAACACCAAGCTAAAACACTCTATAAGCAGATATTGTTGTCAAAAGTTCATGGACTTGGTGACCTGTGCTKTGATGTTCTGCATGCGGCCCTGGCTAAAATCTCTGTGATAGCTGCATGGAGACAATTTTTACCTTTAGAGAAAGTATGACTAAAACCCACAACTGTAAGTACACACAGGTTAAGGCAAACACTGATTTACAGTTTCTTCTGCCCYGTGTGACTGGAACTGCAGGAAAACAGAGATAAATGGGACTAGCTTGTCTATTCTGATAGAACAACGAGGTTGCTGCCTTTCTTAGTAGGCACCTCTGTAGATCAAACTATTCTTACCTCAAAATTAATTCCTCTTGCATTTGGTTGCTGTTGTCAAGTGCCACAACCTGGATWCACCTGGGTACATCCATACTACTAAATAAAACAGAGCAGATCACTTCTGTAGCTGTGAGACTCGGTGGCCTGGCGAAACTTGTGCTTACGAGGCCATCGTCTCTGCCCTTCAAAAATAGGGCAACTATTTCTGAATTGCCCCTAGGGAATGGTATCTCTCAGGTATTATCAGCTGTATACTGTCAAGGACAGTGATTATTTACCTGAATCAAATGGTGTGAGGGAGCGGACAAGCAAAAGTTACTAAAGATCCTAATATGAATGATTACAAGAATATTATCTAGCCTGTGCCAGGGACCTTTCTAATTTCCTTACATAAACATATCCAGCATGTCTGTCATGCGTGGTGCAGAAAAATACAATAAACTTTTTTATTTTTCCTGCTCATAATTTGTTCTCTTTTGAACTGTGTTTATATTTGCACAGGAACATTAGATTCCTTGATTTCTGTTATGTATCTTATTTTTAAATGCATGTGTATGTCTGTGCACATGTGTGGATGCATAACTATATAATTTCACTAGCATCCTTGCAAATTTAATTTATATTTAATAGACAAGCTGTGCTGTTTTCTCCTCAATCTTCATTACCACTGATATGAAATGATAGTTTAGAAAAGTTGCATATCCTCTGTTGAGGAGAAGCCAGGAGATGGCAATTTCAGAAAGAAGTATAAAAAAGATGCAAACTAAAAAATAAGATCCTACAAGCCAAATGATTTCCATAGCTAAACTCTCTGAGAATTCAGTAAGATTATCACACAGCTGTCAATAAGAGAGATTGGGCTATATAGCCTCTCTTAGAGTTTGTGATGGAAGGGAACAAAAGGAGCTGTCCTTATTTTGTGGATGTTACAATGGTAAACATTTTCATGTTTAAAATCATGTAAAAAATTATGTAAAAAACAGAGGACAACATATATTCCCACATGAAAATCCATAGAAACCTTGTATCCATAATTTCTGTAGTCATATCTATATATATCCTCACATTTCAATCAAAATGCTGATCAGTGGTTTTCTTTTCATACACAGAACAGATTTGTTGAGACACTTTTGGTGCTTCTG
This sequence comes from Eudromia elegans, assembly GCA_003342815.1. Lineage (NCBI taxonomy): Eukaryota > Metazoa > Chordata > Aves > Tinamiformes > Tinamidae > Eudromia > Eudromia elegans. Next base: position 879,683 of record PTEX01000277.1, on the reverse strand, counting down.
GCAAATGTACCAGAGAACATGAGATTCTTGTCTTCCATGTGTTTTGCACCATTTATCCCATAAACTATATTCTTTCCATTCAACATAAAGAAGAATCTGGTCTTGAATTTGTTCTCCCTAAGAATACAATCCTCAAGATTTGGGAAATAATATTGACCACAATGTTAATGAAATTAAAAATTCCTTGCACACTGGGATAGATTGTTTTGTTCTTTTGGGAGGGTTCTTGCATCAAATGGGCTACTGTTTACATCTTTGTTTACCAAAAAATCCATGAGAAGGGACATGTCTGACTTCATTTATTTACCAAATGCATCATTTATATGACTCTATAAGAAGCAAACATTCCAACTATATTGGATGATAATTTTTAGCATCTGACTACTAAGTATTATTGCTGTCAGCAAACTAGATATGAAAATATTGACATTGATTAATTGATATTAACTAGTATCAGTGATTTTCATGTCAGACTTTAAGGTTTCACAGCTTGGAAAAAAAAAGAAATAGAGAGCTAGAAATGTACACTTTCAAAGTGAAGTAATTAAGCAGGTTGGAAAAAGGAAAAATGAATCTCAGATACCTGAAGATCTGTGTGCTGTGATTTTTTTCCTACTACTGTAACTCCTGCTTTCTCTCCAGCAGTGGAGAAGACTCGCCATCAGTCTGGAGCTTGGTGCACTGGTTTCCTGCTAGCAATTGTCAAATATTGGTTTGCTGGATCTGTTTGTTTGTAAATGCATAGTCATCATCTTCAGTCAGAGAGAGGGTGATTACATGCATAGGTGAGTCATTTGCTTCTTGATGGATGTAGGAAGAATTTAGTACAAAAGATCATATTTTTTTCACTTAGTATAAGTGATAGGTACAGTTCTTTCCTAATCAGTCTCACAATCATTTAAGCCATATTTTGATTCAGTAGTAAAATATTTGCAATCTCCAGTGCATATCAAGATACTTGATAAGTCCAATAGATGGAATGGAGAATACTTACATATTAAATGGGCTTGATTTTCCATGTGAATGGTTTTTACAAACATTGTAGGCATACTTGAAATTTTAGCCTTCTGACATTTGGTTGAAACTGGTTTTTAGCTTAAAATACACATTAGGGAGGAACTGAAAGGCAAATTGATCTCTGAGGTCTTCTCAGAAGATCAAGCCAGTGTGAACAGTTACAGGGTTTCATCATTTGTTTATTTGGGGGTCTAAAGCCTGAAACCAGTCGTAACTTCTAGAGCACTGAATTTCAGATTAGGACCAAGTGGGCAATAGGAGTAGGGAAGATCACTTGTGAACCCAAACCAATTTACCTTACCATGCTGCTTCTTCAGAGGATCATCTGAAAGTGTCTAAAGATGGAGGAYGTAAGTACCAGCCACCTTTGTGAACCTGTGGATGTGTGTAGTAATAGGCCTATGCCACAGACTGGAGTTAGCAGGGAGACCCTTGTGCAGGAAGTCATGAATCACTGTGTGTCAATACCAGTCAAAACTAATTCCAGCCTTCATGAGGCAACTAAAAAAATAAAATATAAATAAAAAATAAAGTTCCCCAACTTTAGACTTTTCTTCCTTCAACATAAAATAATGCATTAAAGAATGCATTAATGTTTATGAATATTTTGGTATATCTTGACAGTGATTTGAGTATTGGTGTTTTTGGTATGTACTGATAACTGAGATGAAAGAACATTAGTGTGATGTCAAGACTTTTCACTGGTGTTCCAGAGATGTGTTCAGAAAATTGCTGTTTTGGAAGCTCCTAGAAAATGTACTATTCACTTCCCACTCCCACCCCTTTCACCTTATCTGCCATAATGGCTGAAATCAAATTGTTTTCTAAGCACCGGAGGAAAAAGAAAAGACACATGTTGTTATTTAAACATCAAGAAGATTGGCGCAAGACTCCGGGGTTAGCTGCAAGTGTGAGCTGAATTCAAGTTCAGACAGAAACTGAACTATGGATGTTAATACAGTGAATTGCCATGAACCAGGAGAGCTTATTCAGTGCTTATGACATCCCGACTGAAGGTGGGGAAAACAGAGTTAATAAAATAAATATGGGCTCAGGTCTCAAAGTCCTGACTAATCAAAACTGTTGGAGTGTTGCCATCTTACAGAGAAGCTAAAATCAAATGCAAGCTGAGTGCTGAAGGCATTTACAGAAACATGCTGCTCCTGATTGCAGATCTCATGGGTGCTGTCCTCATTAGAAAGTGTTTCACTCAAAGATTCTGCTGTGAAGTCTCTGGCTAAGAAGGGGCAACTTCAATAACCTCTATAAACAGGAAAGAGATTATTGTTACACAGACTGTCTTTCCTTACAAAAAGGTTTGTAATGTTTGGCTTGGTTTGATTCAAACTGGTTACATATTTTAGATTGTAAGAAATTTATCCTACTTATATAAGACGAGCAAGAAGTCAGTAGCGTGGCATAAATGAAAGAAAAATCTTTGTTACTATTTGCTATATATTCATACATAAAATAAGTCCTTATTCCTTTGCAAATGTGTATGTAAGGCCAGAATTTCTGTATTTTTCTGATAAAGTCAGACAATTGCATGTCACTTTATTCTTTAACGCAGAATAACACATCTTTTAGATGTAGAACTGATTAAGAAGAATTTTTTGATGAATGTTCTTAAAAAGAACAAATTTTCCATTAAAAAGGCATGCCCAGAGTGAAATTTTCATTTCATAGTGGTTGTGCAATTCTTTTCTGAGTCCTCGACAATTTGTTGAAGCCGTACTTKAAGTGCAGATTCCATGTTCCTTTATTTCTCATTAACTCTTTCTCTGCTGCTTTTCTAACATTTGATAAATCACTGCTTATATACACATATATACCTGGTTATTTACTATGTACATAATCACTGCATATTCTTTCCAGAGAGACTGATTTGCAGAGCACAGTCTACATACTTTATTTCTAGATTTATGTCTGCTTACTGTTTATATTCCCACCTTGCCAAATGGATCACCAGTCTAATGTAGTTCTGTGCCATGGCTACATGGCTAAGTGTAGCTTCAACCTTTATAAATGTTATTTGAAAGTTTTACTAGTAATAATTACAAATTTTCTGCTGATTCAAAACTTCCTCCATCATACTGATTTATCATAATTTTCCAGGATATTTTTGAGTTTATCTAGTTTATTTTTGAGCATATCACATATATAATAACCATATCAAGTAGAGGTAAATAATCACAGAACCACAAAACCATATAATAATTTTTATTGTAAGGGAAGTCTGAAGATCATCTTAATTTTCCCTCCTCCAAAGGCATAGCTTTTGTTCTTTGGGGAAACTCCAGTTGAGTTTTGAACATTTCTAAGAAAAAAAACACAGAAGCTTCTCTGAGCAGACTATTCAAATATTTGATTAATTTAACTGTGAGATTTTATTTCCTAATATCTGCTTGCAATTTTTGCAGTTGCAAGTTGTGTCTATTACCTCTTTTCCTTTCACTGTGCATCTCTGAGTACAGCTCCATATACTCTCTCATAAGGCGGCTGAAGACAGCAGCAACTGTAAGTAATATCAAATTACAATATCAAATGTAACCGAAATTAATGGGCAATTGCTTATTTTGATGCTTTCATTTAAAATTAGAACTGTATGGAGGACAATCTCAAATAACATAAAAATCAACCGTGACAAGACATAAAAAATGCGTACAAGTCTGTTTTCCATAAAATTGTTTTATTTTGTACATTGTTATTTTTCTACCTTTTATTTCAAGTGTTGATCTTTCCACTGTTAGCCTTACTTTGGTCTCTTCATAATAGGGTTACACAATATCCTCTACACACAAGATTTAGAGATTCAGAACTTGAAAATGTTTGCACAGTGGGGGCATCTGCGAAAATTTAATATATTAGTTGACCTACAGAAATTTAAGATGTTAATTGTGGTGTAGAAAATGCAACATTGTTGGGGTCTGGTCTGCTTGAGCAACTGTGACACTTTCACTGCCGCTGATATGCTTGGCAGCAATGTTCGAGGTGTTTCTTCCCACWGTAAATGAAAAGGATGCAGCTGGCACTATCTCTATCAGTCCCTTGAAACTTGAATTCCATTCAAAGTCTAGTCTAGAACATCCACTTTTTTTACTTTCTTAAACTCCTGCAAAGTGTGCTTATTTGAGAATATSTCTGGAGAAAGCTGAATATCTTTGGGAGCTACACAGAGGGAGTATGTCTCTGCATTTAAATGCAGATGAGATGGTGTGTAGTTAAATATSAGACCAGCTAAAGCCTCGTATAATGTATGTATTGCATTACATTGAAATGAATAGAATAAAATAAGGCAATCAGCTCCATACCAATTTACTGATAATTTATCAAAGTTATGATTTTGTAATGCCACAGATTTAGAGACACCACAGTGTCAAGGGTAGCTCATGTCTGGAAGGTCTGACTAGCTTGGGCTCCCTCTTGGGCAAGTATGGGCATATTGGCTGTATCTACATGGCTAAATAAAGATGGTTGAGGACTGATACCTGARTGTCCAAATGACCCTGTTTAGTTTGTGCCTGTAATATGTATTTATTTTCTGTGAAGCAGAATAACTGGAGCAACCCAAACCCAGAGGCTAAGCTTGGAATTTAGTTGTTTGGGTGACTGAGGTCTACTATCCCAATTCAGTTGGTAGACCTTCTTTGYTTAACAGTATAGCTATATTTCCGTCTCTGGGGGTTTTAAAATTTGTCTAAAYAAGTTTTGAGCAACCTGAGGTGACTGGACTTGATCTGAGTAGGAGGCTGGAGTAGACTATCTTCAGAGGTCCCTTCCAGCTTCAGTAATTCTACAAATCATCATTTCAACAGTCTATCAGTTATGAATGATGGCTTACAAATGCTAACTTCTGAGCCATGCCTGGGAATCATTTGGAAAAGTATTAGTTGGTCTAGACCAAAAGTCTGCCAGGGAACATGCTAACAATTTGGCAGAATGGATGGTTGAGTTCCAGCACCAGGAATTGTKTCCATAGTCTTATTTAACACACTTTTACTGTAAAACCATTTGAGTCTGGAAGTAGTTTAGTTTTGAAAAGCCTGGCGAATCTGAGCAAACTTCATGATAGATTTGGTTTTCAGGTTGACAACTGCATTGTCTTGGATTCATGTGGACTCACTGTATATACTTATATTTGAAAGTTAGATTAAACCAAGGTTTGGGCTTGAGCACTGTGTTGTTGAACTACTATGTTATCTTGCCAGTATGTTTTTGGTCTGGATTACCAAGCACCTGGATAGTGTGACAAAGTCAAGGCAGCACTCTGTGGATAGCACTGGCCAACAACAGTTTCTAACARACAATAAGGATATGTTCATCATATTCTGAGGACAGAAAAAAAGTTTCACCATATGGACTGCTGCTGTTGTGTGCCACTTGCCTAACTTGCCCTAATCAGTCTTGTTTACTAATGTAGACATAGTGCTAAAATGTATCAAGGATTCCGGGGCATTTCGGAGTAAAACCTTTGCTTGAAACCCAAGTACAACAGTTTTCCACTCACYTACTTTCAGTCATAGACAATTTTCAAGATAAATAGAAAGAGGGAGTTTCCTGAACTTTGACATTTCTTAAAATGATTAGTAAAGACGAGAAGGGTGAAAAAAAATATAGGTTTGGCTTCTGCATGGATAGTCAGATCAAATGCAAATATTGTCTAGAGGGACGATTCAATACTGATGACTGCATAATTCCAGATTCACAGTCAACCAAAACAAAAGCACATTGGGTGTGTCCAAGACACACTTTCTCCCCAAACCCAATAATTGCCTATTTTACCTATATATTTGCACAGGATTAGATTGATTTCTTGTAAAATAAACATATGGTAATTCTGATATGAATCTTAGTGCTGTATTAAAGCCTCAGTAAAGCTACAATAATATTTCCTAACTAATATTTTTTACTCTTTTCCTGAAATTACAAATTGTGTGAGATTACAAGGCTAATGTGCTGTATGCCTTAAAATTTTCTAAAATTTTCAGTTACTGAATTTTAGAGTTGTTATCTGTCCTGTTAAATATGTTGTTTGTAACCCCAGAATAGCAGCAGCACATTTTGTCCCGTTTGGCAGCTGGGTGAACAACAACATGACAGACAGCAGACACTTAAAGGGGACTCGGTACTGAAGAAAAGGCTTGTTTTTTCCTGCTTATTTGCTGCCAGATGGTTCCCAGTAGAGTTCCTCAAGTATTTCCTACTGTATTAGAGGGAAGTAAGAATTTGAAGTGTCCTTAGACCAATCTTTGCGCTATAGAGTGATGTGTTCAAATAGCAGGTATGAACTATACCAATAACTCTGAAAATATGCTTGCAGGAATCAGCAATATTACTGGTTATTCATCATAATCAGGATGAACACTCTGTCTTATAATATAATAATGTTTATGCATATTATATGAATATAATAATTCATATAACATCTGGCAAACACTTAAAAGCCTGTGTTATCTTTATAAAAAAGCGTATGAAAGTCAATGAACAGTTTTATTGTGAGTGATCTATGGTTAGATGGGAATGAATCTTCATTTACAGTAAACTTTACAGAGGAAATAATTCAAGAAATAGGAAGCAAATTCAAGTTTGCTTCCTTATATTTTTGTTTGGTTGAACATAACGAGTCTTTTGTAATAACAAGTATGTTAGACAGTGAATGCTGATYATAGCTCAGTTCAGATCTGCATTATTTATGGCCGATAAACTACAACTCAGACAGTCAAGGACTTAACTTCAGATTATTCACCTGTCAAATACACTTAAGTAATAAATGTCTATAGAGCTCGCTGAACTTTCCTAATGGTGATGCAAGTTGTGATGGTACCAAGAATTCTCATAAAATGAAAATTGAATGGAGATATATCTGTAAAAACATAACTCCTGAAATATAATAACTTGACATTAATGATAATGACATTTCAAGATAAATATTATAAAAAGGGGGCATGGAAGAGGAAGGAAAAAACAGGAAGAATTTGGCTTCAACACAATTTTTCAACAAGATGGGATTTTATAAGGACTTCTACAAAATGATAAATCAATGGAAAATATTTGTTCAGTCTATCTGTTCAATTTTCAGCATATATACTTAAGAGCTAATACTTTTGAACTATGATAAAGCCTGCTTTTTTCAATGACATAATATGGTCTTGAAGCACTGCAGTATTTTAGGCTGACAAGTTTTAAAGTGTTTATTATACCTGTAAGTATTAATAGAAAAGATCACTACTTTAAATATTTCAAGAAAAGACAAAAAGTGGAATAAATGTGTGGATTCATGATAACACAGAAGAAATGTGAACATGTATTTACAAAACTGGAAGAAAGTAAAAAAAAAAATAATATATATAGCATAAGTGTACCAATTCTTATKTTATTCTTTTAATACATAAAAGAAGGGGAAAAGTAGCTTACAGTGTGTGGCAAATAGAAGTGTAGCAATTCTGGCTCCAACAAAGCTAGCTGCCAAATTTTCTTTAACTTGCAAACTAATTCCTGGATTGATACAGGCAAATTTTAACTGGAATCCTCAATATGCTGCAGGTACTTTCAGTGACATGGGAGCATGAACAAAGATTTTGATTGTGTTTTGTTGTTGCTTGAAATACTTCTAATTTATATTGATGGTGTTCTGAGTTTCCAAAACCCTGGAGAGCAAGCCTTAATCATTTATATATAACTACATAGGACCTCAGGGAAATATAATCCTTTCTTGTGAGAAACTACAGTGCAGCTTCTCAGGATAAAAATTGCTTTTAATAAGATAAGGTTGATAAATTGTCACCTTTCTGTGTGCAAAAACAAACACCTGTTCAACTCACATTGACTGTGAGGCAAGACTGAACAGGGACAGCATCACATGAAAGATGTGCAATAGTAACAATTTTTAACTAAATCACAACAACTAATCTTGWAGTCTGAAGTAAAAACAAAGCAGTGTTACAACAATTTTTAAATGAATGTATAGATACGGATGGATATGTATAAAACATTTTTCTCTCTACATTGCTTAATAATTTAAAAAATCTTAAACATGTATGTAGAATACTGTCATTGGCCTTGTAATAATGATGCCTATCCTCAAAGAGTTGATGTCTGCTGCTTTTCATCACTGAATTTCATTAAAAGAGAAGTGGGCAATACTGCAAATGTGGAAATATGTGTAGCAAAAGGAAAGCKCTGGCAGACACAGGTAGCCTTCAGCTTGCAGTAGTCTTTGTAAGGGGAAATAAGTAGATTTAAGTATTAAAAATTTTAAGTAGTATAAACTACTATTTCAATGGTAAAATCAGAAATTTATTCTGAAAATCTATGCTGATAAAGGATTCCAGCTCCTCATATCCTCTATGATACTTTATAGTGATAAATCCTAGAAATATAGAATCATAGCATGCTTAAGGTTGGAAGGCACCACTCGAGATCATCTATTCCAACCCCTCTGCACATGCAGCGTCACCTAGAGCATCCACGTGTTAATAATATGATCATTACATCCAAACGAGATAGATGATATAGTCCAATTTTTAAAGCATTCCTCTACTTCATTTTATTTTCTCTGAGAATATTCTCTGACTTTTACTCAAAATTAGGCCATGATTTCTTCATTCAGTGCTCTGCTGATGTAAGTACCAGTTGTGACTCAGTGAAATGCATAATGTAAGCAACATAGCTTCATTGAGCTGAAATATTTGAAGTCTAAGAAGACTTGACTCTAAAAATATCTCTGCTCAAGCATATGGCTATATGCATTTAGAAAGATGCAGTGTTAACCTGTGATCCACTCATGCTTTAGAACAACAATGTCTTTTCATATTGAAAATACTGTAATTTTGTACCAATGATTCTCCAAGTGTTATAAACCTGAGAAAACTCCCCAATCCCAAGCAGTTCTTGCTTGGCATCAACATACCTCAAGGTCAAGACAAACTGTTGCACTCTTGTAACACGTCTATATGGACTGTATAAGCTTTTCACTGCTTCCTTCCGATTCAACTTTGCTGTCCTCTTCTGCAATTACAATAGTCTGTATTTTCGAGCTTAATGTCTGAAGTTACATGCTGATGCAAATAAAGTGTGTAAGTTGGAATGTTTGAATATTTTTTCTTCATTCCACCTGTAAGGCTAAAAATGCAATCCATTATAGAAGAACAATWGTGTTTTTATGAAGCAGACAAATATCAGTCAGCTGAAAATCTCTTATGTTTGCATAGTAAGGTCTAAATACACAAACCTATTACCAAAAAAAAATGTATAATGTAAATGGTAAATGTAAAACTAAGAAAAATTACTGTAACTAAAAAGACTGATTACAATACAGGAGGATTAATTAAGAGACATGATCAAAATTATTGACCTCAATAATCATGACAAAATAGTATTTTAAATGAATTTAAGATTTGATAAGCTATCTGCTCTTCAGCACTTTGTCACATGCAAAATTTGATGCTCAGGTGCAGTGATAGATTCATGACTAATATTCATCATAGTCTTAATACCTTATACCCATGTATCACATCCCAAACTTCATCAGTTTTGATTATGGCAAATGTAGTCATGCCAGAGAAACAGACAAGTCCTTGCTTATTTCAAATACTTACTAGCTAACATTAACAAAGCAATAATAAATAAACTTAATAATTTTAATTAATAATAAATAAAGCATTGCTTAAGGAATAACACTAACTRATAACACAGCACTTCCACATGCACACACACAAATGTATATACATACACTCATAGTTTTACTTTCAAGTACTGAATTCTAGGTCGTTTAGTTTATTTCTTTAAGTGATCATTTTTGTCACTATTCTCCAAGAAAATATTGTTTACTTCTTTCCACCATGCATGTTTAACTCTCCTTTCTTACAGCTATAATTATTATAACATTAAGTAAATATAGATATTACTGATTTTACAAACTTGATGAAGTATTCTAGCATTCAGGGTATCTGAAGCATTATATATTTGGAGGCTTACCTTGGTGTTTTGTGTCTGTTGCTACATTGAGCTTTACATATCGAGAATATTAAGCCATAGAATTACAGAATAAAATCACCAAATAATTAATTGGGAATTCATTGCAAATGACAATGGCAAAAGAAATATGCCATGGGGAAATAGGTCTAGTACGGTGTGTTGTAAGCTTTAATGAAACTAAATTGAAGACTATTCTAGGACCAAATTGTTCTTTTTGTCTTTGTTAGACATATCTAGTAATTATTAGCAGGAAAAAAAATATAGTAAAATATTGAAGAAAATTACTTCACATAATTTAAGAAACAATTTCATTTAATTTAAGAAGTAATCTTTACCCTAGTACACATACTTTGCAATACTGAAGTTTTGAAAGTAGACAGTACTTTCATGGTTTTCATGCTTCAATCAAGTCCTAGACTTAGCTACATTTTTTCAATACTTTTTTACAGAAATCTTATGTATTTCAGTAAAGGCTGAGGTATCCTTTCAATCAGCTCTAATTGATGTATTATTAATATCCAGAAGCAGTATAAACTTMCCGACAGATGTTATGAAAATTAGACAATGTGACAAGGATATTTCAAAAAAGAAAAAAATTACTTCTCCACACGTGCCTTTCCTTCCAGATAATACAAGGAATACACTAAAYCATATCCTAGTCTTTTCATGGTGTGTTATAAACAGCATCATTTATGCTTCAAAAAAAGTCACTGTTAAATTATTGTATTTGCAGTTTACCTTTAAGCAAATTGTATTTTAGATGCAGAAGACTGACCTTTTAGAGAGTGTTGTAACCATTTTCTTTCACCCATTCTTCTTCTCACTGGATCAATGAAAATGCAAAAGATAAACAGAATCAGCAGGGAAAACTGAAAGTGACTCATTCTAGAACAGTCCTACACCTATCAACATGGGTCTTTTGTATTCATATTCCATCAGGTAGGAGCCAGTAATAAGTGTTGTAGTCCCAGAGCAATTATATAAATGGGAAAACTGCCCCATCCTCTTTTGCTGGGAACACTGTAAGTTTCACTCTTTACTTCCTTGAAATAATGATGAAATCTAAAACCAAAAAGATTTGTTCCAAAATGTAATCAGTTCTGAATTATTTGGTCATTTTTGTTTTGACTGAAATGAAAGACGTAATGAGGGCAATCAGTGCTGCAGCTTCCAGCAAAAATATAGATTGCTGAAAAAGGTTCATCTTTCTAGGATCATCTAAGAGTATGTTCTAGCTCCAGATAGGATCCCACATTAGAATGGCTTGCCTAAGGCTGCTAAAAATGACAAAGCTCAAGTATTCACAGGAGAATTATTTTAAGTTACTATAAAAGACCATCCTATCAGATTTGCTTCAAAACCTCCATAACCTATCTGGCAATTTAGAATTTATATACACTAGTAGAAGATACATGGAAAGTAAAGATTATAAAATCATCCTAAAACTCAAGAGACTTAGATATTTACCTAAACCTTATGTAATAATCTAGCGGTAAACATTCCAAAAGCAGCTGCTTACTTTTAAGAAGGATTCTTCTTTTAAGAAGAATAAACCAAGTCTTGCATTCTCTATCTCTTAATTTATGTATCTACTGTGTAAACTATTATATAAATACAAAAATGCAGATAAATTCAAAAATATAATATAAAGAGTAGAAAATTACTATGGAAGAAGAAAAATATTGCCTTYTTTCAAGAGACTTCAATACTAGTCATACTAAAAAATAGTAATTTGTGCATCCCTTGTTAATACTCCTTACAGTTTGTCCTATAAGAAGAGTTTTACAGGTTTTGTGGAAAGTATAATCAAAATGATAAATAATAATTTTCCCCCCTCATTTTCATTCTCATCACTGAGATTAATATTTTGAGTGTTTTTTTTTCTTTTTCATAAAATCCATAACTCTTGAAAGACTTTACCAAAAAAAGAGATGCATCTATACTTTCATTTTAAGTTCAGTTTCTACTTAGCTCTTAAATTCTTTGAAGCAAACTTTGTTGAGCACAATGATGTCCTTGAATGTTAATAACACAAAATTATATTTTTAATCTGCAGTATGCTGACATAATTTTGATGTGTGAAATATAATCTCCATAAACAAGAAGAAACAAATGTAAGAAATATAAAAAAAGCAGTGAAAAAATGTGAATAATCTTAGTTCTTTTTCAGTCAGTTCAACATTTCAACTTCAGTTTTGCTAAATAGATTCTTTTTACTCTTCAGAAAAAAAAGCATTAGCTTTTTAGATACCTTAGCACATGAGTAAGGCTTTCAATCATTTGGTTCTTTCAAATCAGAGTAATACTGAAGTGTAGATGCAGGTTAACATGACCTAGGAGAGTTTGATCACTTTTTAATTTAGCAATTTCATGTTGTCAAAACCAAAAGTAAAAAGTGACATTAAGATGGCATTAAAGTATTTGTTTCATCACAAGAAATATTTCTTCTTCATTTATTTTAAATTAATGACATATATAGTACAAGCAGTGCTCTGCTTGACTACACAGCTTTTCAATACAAAAATCTGATAATTATGCATTTTTAAGAAAAACACATATTTCTTTAGCAACAAGGGACTAAAATCAGAGATTCAGTAATTGCATAAGGAAACATTTATATTCAATATTGCCTAAGCATCACTGAGATATATTTGCAAATATATCTGCTTACTACTCATTCATAATCAGAATACATACTGGATTAGCTGACATGCAGTTTTGGAAGGCAAATGCTGTGTTTATGGGTAAGGAAATTAATGCTGCAGAAATAGTAATCTAGTAAAGACTTAGCTAGTTTGAAAGTAGTTTTACACATTCACATGCAATGCTCTCAGAACTTCTGGTGCACTGTAAGTCAGTGGCTCTGGCCCAGATGATCAGACAGTATAAGCAGGCATTGATTTATATTAAATGACGTTCTGCCCATATGCTCCATTCTCKTCTCTCTGTTGAGTGGTAGCTGTTTACACAGACATCAGAGTTTAGAAATTATGTCTTTCRTAATATCTTATTGTGAGATATGAAACAAGTTTCTTTTAGCCTTGTTGAAGAAATATTCTACTTTACCATAAGTAACCYTTAATAAACCCTTTAGACAAGTTTGTCTTACATTCTGTATCTTTTGTTGTAGGCTCATGAATAGGGTATCAGTTTGAAATTAGATTAACTAAATTTAGATGTCCATCTACAGGGATCTGTGTGACTGCTACAGAACAAGAGTGTGTGTGTGGGGGGTGAATGACATGATGGACGTGTGAAATAAACAGTAATAGGTTTTACTGATACAGACAATGGTTTCACAAGATTCTATGGCAACGTCACTTAWGATTTACTGCATGGAGGTTCAAGATAACATACAGAATTATCAAGGRCACCTTCCCATTGAGTGACGAGGTTCAGATTGGACTCCCTTGCTTTCCAAACTCCTCCTGAGAGGAGTCTGGGTGCAGCAAGATCCAATCCTAGACCCAGACCTGGTCAACGGCACAAGTACAAAGTAAATTACAAAGTAAATTACAATTACAAAGTAAAGTTTATCCAAATCCAATAAACTTGGTAAAACCTATAGAGTTTCACATGCCATGTATAGGCACCTACTGCCATTAGAGACACTCAAGGGTATTGTACCTGACCTACTATAGCAACCAACCAGCACTCCAAAAGCGTATATCCCCTGTTGGTCTGTACTGTACATGTCAGTCTCACATGAATGTCTTTAGTACTCCAAAGTAGTACAAATAGTACTAGACATTTGTGTGGCTGACTGAACTGAGATACACAGAAGACAAGGTGAGATGAATCTTTCTCCCTGCCCTTCATTGACTGTGTGGGATCGGTTTTCACACATTAGAACAGGACAGTAGAGTCATAGATCTTGGCCTCAAACTTATGTGTAGGTCCCTTACTGTGTGTCTAAATCTCAACAATTTCATGAATGCCTTCCAAGACTACTCTTCACTCAATCCATTTTTATTTCATGAAAGTTCTGTATTACTGTACTGGAATCCAGTAACTGTAACTTGTAGAAAGGATCCTTAGATTTTGAAGCTTGATTGAAATCACATTYAAAAATCTCTTCTTGATTAGAACTGCCATTCTTTAGCTGTTGAACTTMTTGAAAAAGCACATTATTAAGATAAGGAGTGTAAAAGTAAATTGTTAAAGACAGGAAATTAGTCAATTTCTTCACCTACAGCACGCAAGAACAGCTGGGAAGTGAATACCAATCAGAAAATCTTTACAAACAACACTTGAAACCTTATGTTTTGGGAAAAAAAAAGAGAGRGAGAGAGATAATATTACAGTGTTGTAACTTCACAATAATATTTTCATTCTTGGGTAGGAAAAAAAAATCTGAAGTACTTTCTGTTTTATTAATTAGAACAATAGAACTGCTTTGTTCTTGATACTCATCAACTATTCCCTCATGTACGTAAGAGGACTATTCCTTCCTACTTGTTGTCTATGGGAGCTCTCCAAAATTATCACCATCCAAACTTCACAGATGTCTCATTGTAATCATTTGTATTTTTCAGGCAATATTTGTTTAACAGTATCTCACAATGCCAATGAAGACCTAAGTTCCAGTGACTGAATTATTTTATAAATTGAACCTTTCTGCTTATGATTTAAAGAGGCAGCAGTGATTATCAGAGCTGGTAACCTGGAGATTAGCTGATTTGCCATTAAATTGAATGATTTGCTTCTATTGAAATTACTTGCAAAGAAACAAAAGAGAATTCACAATGTCCAGAATTAATTTCACTTAATTTAATTAAGGTGCTTTCATTTCAGCAAATATTTGATAATTTAAAAATGGAAAAGATAATGAGCCAAATGTAATACAGAGAATAAAAAAAAATGAAGTCAATATGACTTCAAAGAAAAAAATAAGAACATGAGTACTTTAGTAAGAAAGATGCATACTTTAATTCTTATTTATTTTGTTCAATATTAATCTTAGATTAAAATTTCCCTAAATTCCTCTGAAATTATAATTTTCATTTATAAGCAACAGCTTTCTGACCTTAAAAACATGGCATTCCAAGTAAGCAAAACCTAAAGCTGTTTCTGAGAAGTATGGAAGAACTAATTAAAGGCTAAAAATTAACAGTGATTATTGCAAGTGATGATGATTTGATTAACCAATCTTGCATATCATGCATGCAAATCAATAAAAACACCTACCCTGCATACCAGTGATAAGTTTCACAAGAATACAAGCATTTACGGGCTTAGTCAACTGGTAAATAATATCTAAAGGGAGAAAAATGAATAATAATTGGACACTGCTAAAARAACACCAGTTCTTTAGAAGACCCAATTGCATGGTCAGAAAAGGTCAGAATCATTAAATAATTATTCTGGCCTGAAGGGAAACTGAAACCAATGCTTTAAAAGGAATAGAGAATGGAATATGATGGTACTTAAAAAAAAAAGATTAGAAAATGGCCATATAGAAAATAGTTAAGGAAAACAGAGACTGACAAGCAAGCTACACGGCCAGTTTACTTACAGATAAAGACAGCAGGTTTTATAAARCATCAGGAAGAAAAAAAAGTTCTTAACAGTCCACTGACATACAGTCATGACAGAATAGTCTGGGGACCAACAAAATAATTACAAGCACTCTGTAAATACATCCACTAAAATTTTTTGAGAAAAAGTTCACAAAGCATTTAAAAAAGTAAGTAGATCGTATTTTCATATCCTAAAAGATGGTAATTAAATACTTCCATGTTTTGATATTATTTTTACTTATTGTTGATAAATAAGCTCTAAAATCAGAGATTTTTAACTGAGTAGATGGCAATAACCTGTGGTCTTTAGATCTTAAGSCTATTTATGATGATTTATAGAAAATGCAAAATCTGCTTAAATCTTCATCTATACACTTATTCCAAAAAAAATAGAAATACCTACTCTAGTGGAATTTTCAGCCTTCACACTTTATATTTTTCCAACATTTTCTGGTAGATTGAAAAGTTCACTTTTAAGTATTTCTTCTCTAGAGACTGTGATCTAATTACCCACTAGTGTTCTCTTTGTTGAACTAAACAGTTGAGCTCCTCAGGTTTTTCATTTTAAGGCTTTACTGAATCCTTTAATGAGTTTTGTTGCCTTCCCTTGAACTCTCCAGTGTTCCAGCAAGCTCTTGAATATGAGAAATGGTCTCCCTCTGCCAATAGTACATGSAGGGATCTCATTGACCCTTTTGGCTGTGGTATCACGCAGGGAGCTCAATTTCAGAAGATGATCTACTAGTATCCTTAAGTCTTTTTCAAAGTCAGTACTTATCTGTGAAAGCTTTTTTATTATTTATCTGTAGCTGAGAGACTGTGACATTTGACCATGCTGAAACTTATRTGTRTGCACATATATGTAYATATGCATCCTAATATTACATTAAAAAAGTACAGCTCTGTAGTGTACACACCTGTCTGACTTTCTCATAGCCTATCACACCTGTTATATATAAATAGTAAAGATTAATTTGTTTTTCAGTTTATAGGAATTTTATTTTCAATCAGAAATGACAAAAGCTTTAAATTATATTCCCCAGGAACTTTTCTCACTGGATCTAGACAGAAGTTCTCCTAATTGGACAAGATTTCTTATTTATAATACGTTTTTGAAACTCGCTATTTAACTATTKTTTTCTCTGTTTACTCTGTCAGATATGTAATTTTGCATTATTAGTTCCTTAATCTCAAAGTGTGTGATACCAAGTTATGCATCAGAGAGCTCTATTGTCTTATTATCTGTGCAGTTGTCAACTAAAGTCATAATCTCATAAAAATAAGGCRAAGTTAGTTTGGCAAAACCTATTTTTCAACAGCATTTGCTGAGTAGCTTTCATCATATTAATGTATTTTGTTTCTTGAAGAGTAAATTTTCATGCCAGCTATTTCATTTTTGAAGGAATACAATTGTACAACAAATCACAATTTTGGCGAACAATTTTGCAAACTACCTGAACACGTTTCTAAAATATATGCTCTTTTTAAAATGACCAGATGTAAGTCAGGAGATTATCTATGGAAACTTTGGCTCCTACTACCTTAAATGATTGTTGTTCTTTTGTTTAAATTAATCAGCCTATGAGTACATGACAACAAGCTGCTGCACCAGGGTATGCTGGACATAGAAATTATCATTGCCAGATCATATCAGTACTTAGTGACCACAAMAGACTCCTCTCTGTAACTAATCTTCAAATCAAAGCATAAGGTGCTTATCCAACTCCAAAGAAAGGAGATTTTTGTAGCTGATATTCAATAGGTCATTGTGCCTTGTATTATGATTACATCAAGATACAGCAGTCACAGACTGAGGACAAGGTAGTGGGTAGTTACACTTGGTGTTCACATGTTACCTGCCCAAATTTAGCTCTACAGATGTCACTGGAAGCTGCATTTTTTGTATCTATCTGGCTCTGAGGACCMTCTAGTTCTGTTTCGGGCATCTGCTTTGTATGTCTAGAGCAAGGCCAAGCATGGGACTTGCCACACAGCCTAAAAAGGCTTTGAATGCCCTGTTTGCCCCTTTTCAACATTTTGGGACCTCTAGTAATCGTAACAGCAATAGCTGTATAGTGTTTTGTGGTATTGAGAACATTCATTTTTCACACAGGCATTTGATATTCAGTAGCGGTCAGAGTGACTTCTGGCATTTGTCAGTCAGAGTTAATGTAGCCCTGTGATGTTCTTGGGTGCTAATATATTGAGTAATTACTCTACTACAACACTGAATATTAAACCAAACATTCTAATGTAACTTGCAATTTTCCCAAGTACAATCATCTTCTAACCTAACCTCCACAAGCCTTCTAGACAATTCTTGAATTTTAACTTCYGAATCCATCAACTATTTAAACATATTTTTAATCTATTTTAGAAGTTAAGTGATACTTCTGGCTTAGAGACTTTCTTTTTGGAGTGATTACTTCTACAGGACTAGGAAAGTTCTCTCCTCAGAGGCAGCTTCACCATTGAATTATGTGACTAGCAGCAAGCAAGGGAGTATTTGGTGGATTTTGTCTATATTCTTTTTTCTTAAYGAAAAAATACATTAAAAAAAAAGTCTCACTGAAAATTTAGATTTGATCTTTCCAGAGCTGGCTAAATCTTTATGTGAGGCGGATGTATACTACTGGTGTGATWAATTAGTCACTTTTCTTCTATTTATTCTTCTTAATTATTTTTTCTTTGATCCTATGAAGACTTCCRAAGCTCAAACATTAGTTAAAGATCTTCTAAAGAAAGCAATTTGAAATTACATAATAGGGAAAATAAGAAGACTTTTTTCTAATTATGGAACAAGACTCATTTAACAGTTGTCAGGAGAGTGAAGCTTTTTAAAGTAAGCTGAAGGTATTATGGCACTTTAAAGGCTGTATGTCTGCTAGAGATTTATTTGTGATTTCAGTGAACTCTTGTGGTAAGTTACAAGATGTTGTGTGTGTGTTAAGGGAATAGAGACCCCAGGCAAAATAAATAGGAGCAAAGTCTGTAGGAGGAATTGTGTATGTGGCAAGAGAATATATCTTGATGTTTAATAGATGGTGAGTTAAAAAAGTCAAAGTCCTTATCTAACCTGAGGTTCTTTAAGAAAGAGCATCTGCAGAAATTAAGCATATCTCTGGAAGGCAAGGAAGTGCACATCGGATGTACGCTTGTACGCTGCCAGAAGTAGTAAGAGGTTATCTGTGTTATCTGTGCACGTCAAAGGGAATCATTGCAAAAATATAAAGCTTTACTGGGTGAACACCTTTCTTTTTTTTTTTTTTTTTTTTTTAAAGATACACTTCCCACCAAAATTATAAACAAAAATATGCATTGCTTCCTGTGGAGCACTTAAGCACTCCATTAGTTTGGTATTTCTAGAGATTGATAGGTAATACAACCAAACCATTTAATGGTAAACAGAATTTTGACAAGTGAGCTGTTTTACTTATATTTCTGAAGCCACATTAGTTTAAGGTCTCACAAAACTTTCAAAATKATTATCRGTGTTTAAGAGTTTAAGGTCTCACAAAACTTTCAAAATGATTATCTGTGCTCATAGATTGTAGCCAAAGTTGCAAAATCATTCCCATTAATTTAAACTTGTTTTTATTTCCAAAGAGAGTTAAATTAAACCTGAAAAGTTAAATTAAATCAAGCGCATACATTGTGTATGTGTGTATCTAAGAAGGAGGGTGTCTAGGTAAGAGTAAATTGGTTTTAGTTCCTTTCTACAGTAGAATGTTCAAGGTGTTTCAGTAGTGAACTGAATAGCCCTTTATATTGTCACTATTGTTTTCTTTTATATTCCTACTTTCTTGGGCATCTGAATTCTSTTTGTTCAAGAGTGTGTATTTGATTTTATTATCATTAAACTTCTTTTGAGAACTCTATAAGTACTTACAATCTCAGACTGTCTTCTAGGGGAAGGTTTCAAATGAACATTTTGTTCTCTTACCCAAGAAGAGTATTCCAATAATTAACATTGCTCAGCCTCACTAGAACTTTTTGAAATAATGCTGAAGGTGTGGGAAGTGAATAGAGAAAAGAACAAATGCAGAAGTCCCCATCTCCTTGAAAGACATGTGAGACAAGTTGGGTCATATAGAACATCCACACGAAGTAGCAGCTAAAATCATCCTTCACAATTCAAAAATGTTCATAGTTTCCTCAAGTGTAACAAATTTGCAGTCGTTGCCTTATCCTTAAAGTCCTTGAAATTAAGTTTTATTGGAGAAAAGGAGACAGCAAATGACTTACCTTAGCTGCTTAATATAGTACTCAGCTGCATTTCCTTTAATTTTCTGATATGCAAGGCTTATTCCAATCTCTGCAGCTGTTCGTCTAATTGGATGATTTCCTGTTTGAAATGCAGAATAATTTAAAGTGACTAGCAGTCGTTCAGGGAACCTCCCTTTCTAGGACATAACTTAATCTGACATATTCAACACTCATCAGAGATTCAACATCTTTTCAAACTGATTACTGCTTCCTCCATCACTCTCTAAGTTCCTTGACTTCCATTTAAGTGCTCCAATTTAAATYTTGATTATTCAAATGAAACTAAGAGGAAAAATCAAGTCTATTTTGTAATTTGCTTCATCAAACAGTATACTATATGAACTCCTGCGTGGTGCTTACTAGGTTTCTTGCCTTCTGTGATGCAGTAGGAAGATGATGTGGGGTAAGTTTATGTTGAGTAAGGTGGATGCCATCAGAATTTGTCTAGTTAAATGATGGTTTCAAAGACCACAAGAGGTTCTCCTGAGTCCTGTCGAAAGTAGGAAATCAACAATATTTTGCAYGTTTAAGTTGCCAAGAAATGACATTTCTTTTAAAAGACTTGAAATATAAAGGGGTGTTGTGACCTCAATAGGCCCAATAGGTAGGTCAGTTTGAAAACCTGAAAATACATACTGAAAGTGCAAGGGAGAATATTCTCCCTACTAAGCAAATTGCTCAGGCACAGGGCCCTCTAAGAAACCTAATTACATTTGTCCCCTGAAAAGAAGCTGACTATCATCTAACTTTTTGTAATTCTTCTCTCAGAGCCTCCTGCATATCTAAAGCAGACATTTTCCTTCAGGAAGTGTAAACTCAAAGTTTTTTCTTCATCCCATTGCAACCATGAAATTTTATTCTCCAGCAGGTTTGAGGGAGATTATTCAAGTAATTCTCATTAATATTAATATGAGAGTTGCCCAGTTAAAACCTATCCTGGATGATAAGAGAGTAAAATAAGCTCTTAAATAGTAAGTAAAAGAAAATAGGTTTCATACAAAGTGTGCAATAAGTTCAAGAGGAATGATTGAATTTTCTCTGTGGAGAAATTCTMGAAAGGTATTTCCTAAACCATAATGGGTACAATTCTCCGTGGGGTTCATCTAGAACTTTGCTTCTATTTGAAAAATTCCTCAGACATTAGCAACTCTCTTTAAAAGTGAATAAGAGAATAAGAGAGGAGAAACAAAAAAGATTTCTTAAAGTATATACTCAGTCCATAGATGTCAAATAAGTTCAGACATACAAAATGCTTGAAAAGTATCAAACTGACCAAACATCTTCATAAATCTTACACATGGCAAAGTAAAACAAAACACCTCTCCAAAGATAATTCCCTAGGTATTATCATCTTTTAGTTGAGAACTTAACACACTTTATCTAACAAAGTGGCAGTCCTCTCTGGTTTCAGGTTTTCTTTCACTTTTTAMCTTACCTTTCTGGAAGGAAAGTTTATCTTTAAAAGCAGGAATTGGAAATGATGTAAAAGTTGAGAAGAAAAGTTCATGGAATATGAAATAATGAGTATGCATTTCTTCAGTATTTTTTAAGGAGAAAGTTTTCAAATATGTGGGTTATTAATGGACAAATGTATATATAGCTATATTTTTTTCTCTTTTTATTTTTTCTATTTGTTTCTGTTGTAATTTTACCAGCTCAAGCCTACAGAAAGAGCACTAATTGGCAGATCTTTGACCAATTAAATTAAAACTGCTGTAAAAATGTCCCTGAAGAGTACTGTGACCAAAACGGACTCATTTCATGGCACATACACAAAATCTGTCTTTAGATGTGCACAAAATGACATGTAATGTCCGTCTGAGAAATGCATAAAGTATGTGGAGCTCTTGTACTATTAAGGTCATCTTAAGGTTTTGAACTATTTCAAAATTCATTCTCAAAGATTATTTTTAGCGACTATTATTTTCCTAAATCATTTACTTGGGGCAATGTACTATATGTCATCCCATGAAGGGGAGTGGATTTGCCCCACCAGTAAGTCTTTATGGCTGTGCTTATGGCTAGCAAGTAGGGTGCTCCAATGGGAATGGATCATCGTTATAGCAAAAGAGTGAAGGATAAGATTGTGGAGTACCTGCAGATGCTTTTTCTTTACTTTAGGCTAAMTGTATTTTGTTCCCAGGGACTGAGTGATCATAAGAAGATGGAGTACATTAGGTATGCTCCTGGAGCTCACTAGTTTCTTCTAAGAGGACTCAGCTCATGCTCTGCAAGACCTCTTTGTGTTGTACAGAGAAGCAAATTCACTTTGAAAACACACCTCTGGTGCTAACTAATTAGCCTATATAGATGCAACCTCTTGGTCCAATGTTTCTATATGGCATCAGGGATACATTAGTACATCTCTGTAATACTTCAGATCTGTTCTTCTGAAATAAATCAGTGTTCTTAGCTACTCTGCTAAATTCTGTTCTCACTTTATCTAAAATTCAGAAAAAGGTCAAGTGAACTGGATTGACAACCATCTCATTGACTATGGCAAAGAAATAGCATTTTGCTTTGCTGTTTATACCAAAGATGATAAATGGAATTTTTGTAGAAAAAAGAATCTAAGAAAAATTTGGTTTTAAAAATGGTCATCAATTTCTTTTGAACCTCAAGTTTGGTGTACAGCATATTAMAAATGTGATTGTCCATGGAAAAAACAGTCAGCAGAGATTTAGAGCTTGTTAATGAATACAACTTCTCTGTGTTTTGATTTTGTAAAAATAGACAGCACTGCTTTAATCCATTTAAAGAACTTGTTATATTGAAGTTAACATCCAATAATTTGTCTTGCGTAAGCAGTCAGTGTGAGTAGGAATTTCAATAAAGAAGCTTGACAGAAATTTTAAATATAGGTATCATCTGCACGCACTGGCAACGATGACTGTTTCTTCCAAGGATACAATCCAAAATAATGGATCAAAAATGAAAAAAGAAAGTTCCCAAAATACATTCTTGGCTTATGTCAAAACAAAATATGATAATTAGAGATTTGTTTTGTACTGCCTTCAWTTTCCTTTCAACAGTTAGTACAAAAGCCAGCAAAGCCCAAACATTTATGTGACAAGAAAAACTCCCTTAAGAATGAAAACTGAAGCTATGTTTCTCCAGAGAGGACATTGCAGAACTGTTAATGTGAGTACTGAACGAAGGTTTGTAGCATGTTAGTTTTAGTAAAGAATTGCGAGTATTTGTATCCATTTCTCACTGAGAAGCATCACTATGCATCATGCAACTTGAAAATGAGAAAAGATAATTATTTAGTTATTGGCTAACTACCACATATTTACACTTGTACAATAGTGTCTCAAATTATATTTTGATGATTTTTATGCTCAGGTCTCATCAATTCCTCAGTACAGGCAGTAATCAAAGGCCTTATTCATTGCTGACCTCATGAGGACACACAAAAGTGATCAGGGCTGAGAGATCTGAATGAATTTCCCACAAACGTCTTGTGAACAGAGCCTTGGAGTGGTGAGAAACATTTTGATGAAGCAGCTCCTCTGGATTAATATCCGAAACTGCAGAACACAGGGACCTTTGATTTTAAAAAGGGTATACATTGGAACCTAAACAACAATCTAGCATATTGTATATTGTGAGGATGAATATCTTTTAACAAATGGGTCTGAAATTCCTATTTTGAATGTAATGGAAGCATCCCAAGTTACAATGACAAATACACTGTTCCCTGTTTATGTGTATCTATTCTAGGTGAGATATTCCCTCCGCAGACAAATAAGCACTGGGTCTAAAGCAAATATGGTTACAGATCTGACAAACTACTCTGCAATCTAAAGGACAAATTTTCAAGGGGAAAAGCAGTAGAAACAGAAATGCAAATCAGACAGGGCAAGCAAAAAAGACAGGTGTGGTAACTCAGTGTATAATACAGAGCTTCAACAATTAAAATAATTACTAAAATAACAAAAATCGCAACTACCAGTAATTTTGAATGGAAAAAAGAAGGAACCATTATCAACTGTTTTGTCAAGMTTAATATTCGGGGAAAGACAACAGCTTCACTGTAACAGTGAAACTACTCTCAACTACAAATTCTGTAGTATTTATAAGATATATACAATTTCTTACACAAAGAGTAATGTCAAAAAATGTGTAGAGTCCTGTTGACAATCCTTTGCTGTTACTATACATAGTCTCAGGCCATACTGAAGTGAAAGAAAAGACGAGATGAAATCCAGTCCCTGAAGATCACAAGAAAGATGATATCTTCTGTATTAAGGCTATTAAAACCAAACTGAAAAATGGAAAAACTTCTACAGCAAAAAGAGTTCAAGAGCTCATCTCTAGAACAGCTTGCTGCTTCTCTGAGCCACTTTCCTTATGTGTGCTATAAATTTTACTAATTAAAGGAAAATAAAACATTTGGATGTTCTTCCTTGTTTATAAAGCGATTCAGGTTTGTTGTTGTTGTTGTTGTTGTTGTTGTTGTTTTTGGCTTTGCTTTTGTTTTTCTGTCACAGTATCAGAGTGTGAAGAGAATTCTTAGTTATCTGCATAAGGGCTGAGATCTGGTCACAAATGAATTCTCTTTACTACAGTTGCTTTTTTTCCTGGCAGTCAGGTCATATTCAGAGCTTACAGCAGTACCGTGCTCCTTAAAAATTCCTCTGAAGAAACCATTGAGTCTTCCCATAAGAATTCTCAGCAACATGATCTCCTTTTGAAGACTCTAACCTAATGATCTTGGTTTGTGGTACTGGGCTTAAATTGCATTATTATCCAGTAAATTGAGTTGCTAGAACTGTCTGGAAGATGACCACTCCATTTTATGATAGCTTCCRAGATTTTAAAATGTATTCATTCAGCTCTAGAATGAGGAAAGAAAAGCAGGGGGAAAAAAATCCAGTTTATCTGAAAAACATATTGGTGTCAGGATGCCTATTTTTCTTTCAAATTTTCATTCTGGCCTCTCTCTGTCTCTCAAGAAATTATCAGAGAGTCTTCCTGGGAAGGCAGAAACCTTGTTCTTGCTAGCTGTGTCTAAGAAAACCTTGTTTTTGACAATACAATATATTTTAGAGGAAAAAAAAAAACAGCAAAAATGCACCAGTAAGTATTTGCTGGAACTCTCATGTTAGGGGTGGGGTTTTTTTTTTTTTTTTTTGATAATATTTCATCGAGTAAAACATAATGGGAAATATTATAGTCAAATGAAGATGTTTACTGCATATTCAGTTGATCCCCATGTATCTTAAAACTGATCAGAATGGAAGAAATTGTACTGAAGGAAAAAAAATATGCTAAATGGTCTGCATGAGGAATGGGCTCTCAGAACACTCTGAAAGCAATCTTTCTAGGGCAATTTGCAGGATTTTTGCTGTGAAAAAAACCACAGAAAATTATTTCTCTATGTTATTCTCCAGACATTAGGATTTACTCAGAATGGTGATCACTCTTCAAACTCTCCTCACTAGTCAATGGATTTAGGTTTTAGTCTGAACACAGAATAAATTTGTCTTTAGGTCTTCTAGTACAAGATCAAAAGAAAATCTCAAGATGTAAAGCAAGGAGCCAATATAAGCTCATTCTGTTTAGCCAATTTTGTTCAAAAGATGTTGGTGAAAGTGTCAGGCTACATTGAGGGATCAGGTTGCAAGGTATTGTCTGTCTTCCTACATGCATGACTAAAAGAGACATGAACTCTACGCTATGGGTGAGTGCTCATTTGACAGAAATGCCAACATGTACCACTTTCCTGCCTTTTCCCATCCTCCAATCAGACAGATCAGATTTGTATTTTCAGTTATAATAATGAATATTAATATTCATTAATACTTACTAGAGAAAGTTAGAAAAATGTCAATTCTTGCTAAATAATCAGGCATATAACCATATAACAGGAGAACTGTGCAAATRCCTGTTAACTTACCAGGTCAGTGGACTGTATCTAATGGTTGTTCAGTCTCCATCATCTCTATTCCTGACTCCTATGGCTACTCTGCCTCTTTCTTGCTTGTTAATGAAAGCACTATTAGAATTTTTCCGTGTCTATTGATTTATTTTTGTTTGTGGAAAAAGAAAGGGTGTTTTGTTTGCCTTTAGCACACTATAGTAAGAGACAGGTAAAGAGAAATAGCCCAAAAATTAAGAAAAAAAGCAATTAGCACTATTACCAAGCTGACTTCACAAATAAATAAATAAATAAATAAAAGAATAAGGAAGAAAGTGGTACAAATGCCACAGCTGTTGTTGTCAGACAAAACCCACTTCAAAAAGTAAAACATATTGCATAGTTAAGGCTTTTTTTTTCCTTTTAGCTCATCAGAATGGAATTCCAAGAATAAAATAAAAAGTCAAAAAAAAAAAAAAAGGGCCCATCTTTGTTATAATCTTTTCCTCCTTGGGGGAAGAGAAGACCTTCATTATCTGAACCAAATACCTAAAAATAAGAGAGCTATGAATTTTTTTCCATCTTGAGGAACCTGAAAGAGTATGGGGATGGGTGGTAGTAGATGGGAATGAGAAGGAGCTAGAGAATGAGAGGGAAGGGGAAGGCCAAGGGCACAGGAAGGATGAAACAGTGGAAAACCTGGTACAGCTGTAGAATTGTTTAGTTTAGTTCCTCTTTACAGATGCTGTTTATAGGAAGCAGCATTCTCAAAACAAAATCAAAGGTTGGATACTACTGGATGCATATATTGGTAAAAATTTCACATGAAAAGATACCATTTTGCTAAAAGTAAGTGCATACAGAGGAACATTTGTTATCACAAATTGGATTTCTGCTGAGAAAACACATTGCCTGGAAGATAAAAACACACTTAAAATAAGAATGAGTTAAAATTCTGCAGCAGCTGTCTTGAACATTTCTCAAAGATTAGGATAATTTGTATTTTCTGATAGTGGTGGTCATGTAAAAGGGTAACATTCTAGCAATGTAAAATGCAATCGAACAAGCAGTGCTGTGTAACTACATCCTTCATTTCACCTTCAAGTTCCTGTAGATGAAGTTACAGGACATAAAGAGATTATATAGTTTTCCTGAAGAGCTTTCAGCTTAAATGCTAGTGTCACAATCAAGTCCTACATGGTGACCCAGTTTGAAGTTAATAGAACTCTGCAAGGATGCCAAGGTCATTCCTTGCCAAACTTCCAGGAGAGACTTGGCCTGTGTCAGGTATGACAATGGAAGTGATGACAATAGAGACAGCAGCCCTGAGGCAAAGTCTAAATGAAAATCAGGTCATGTATAAAAGAATCACTGGGGTTGCACTTGTTCATGCCAGCTGAGAAGCTGGCCCTTAGGGGAGGAAGGTTGGTGGCAGAAGGTGGAGGGTTCTGTGGAGATATTTCAGAAGAGAACAAAGTCACACAGCAAAGACAAAGATGGAAGCATCTGTGTGGTGGAAAAAGAAATAAAACAGATAATGTAATGGATTCAGTAAGTTTTCATTCTTTTCTTCATCCTCATCTTGTACAAGCTTTTTAAGTTATTTATTTGTTTGTTTTATTGTTGCTCTTTGCTGTCTTTTCAGACTGAAAGATTTAGATGGAAGAAAACATTTCATTATGAAAATACAGTGCCTTCTGCACTAGATTCAAGTGATATGGAAGGTCTTCAAATCACAAGACTAAAACAGCAAGGAAAATAGCAAAGTCTGCAGTATTAAACCCTGTAAATRAACTTCTGTCATGTGGCCAAAGTCTCTGAGAAAATATATGAAAACTAAAGTTAAAAGGGAATATAAGGTCAAGAGAATCTATCCTCTTTCAAAGCAGAACATACATGGTCTTTCCACTTTTAAAGATTACTAAAATTGTAAGTAATTGAATCAAGTCCTATAGAACAGTAGATAACTAAGAACAGAAGTTAAGATCAAGCTAATGTTCATTCTACTGTAGAATGGATATTGGACTGTAATCCAAAAAATACCCTAAACAATCTKTAACAAAATTAAGACCCAGTCAGAGATCCAACAGTTTCAATGATATCAAGTTGGAAGAGAGCCAAGATAGCCTAGCAAAGCCATGGAGACCAGCAATGATAGCACACATCAGAAATACATAGGTATTTCCTAACTAATGAACCCTTACCAGCATAATAGGAAGATGAATACAACTGAATCCAGAAACTTTCACCTAGTCAGGATTTTGGCCTGATTTTTCTCCATATTAGATGGGATACATTTTAGTTCTGTCTGTTGTCTGCTCTGTGCGGAAGATTTTCTGATACTATGGAGTTGGATAGCAGTAGAAAATGTATAAGTACTAGCTATTTCATTATGAGACTAACTGTTACCAAAGGCAAATTCAATCTCTGCTTTTCTGTCTTATTCCAATGGAAGAACAATCAGTTTGTATCAGTTTGATTGATTTTTGATTCTATTCCTGAGAATTTATCTGCTTCACTAGAGGGTATTACAAATTAAATCAATCAATCAATCAATCAATCAATCAATAAAGTTCCCAGCCCTACTGCATTAAGTTCTGCATTTTCAATCTGTTGCTCAGCTATCCAGTTTCCCTCTCTCCAAGGTTAATTCATAATCTACCTAAGACTTTTCTAGTGGACTCAAATTAAATGCTGTGGACTCCTTCATTTAGTAGTTTGAGTTTTATAGACACCCTGTCCTTTTTCACTTCTGTGCTTGCTTTAGAAGTATTCAGTCTTTGAAGACTGTATTTTGAGTTCAGTGATTTGATCACAGTCATTTTAAGCAAAAAAACCCTACAGTGACTGTAGAAACAATATCTTTCATTCCATCCTCAATCTGTGCTTTAGCAGGGTATTTGCATATCACATACAGAGGCTCATATGCAAAATATTAGGTATTTAAAATGAGATTTCAAGACTTTCACAGGATTCCAGGACTCCTCAAATAGTTTTTGAGTTCCTGCCTTATCCTGGGTAAATCTGATTTCTATACACCTTCTCTTTTTAGTATTAGAATTTTTTAAAAACTTGATAGAAGTAYCTTATCCTGAAAGGGCAACGTAGCTCAGCTAAGTCCTGTCAACAAGCAACAAGAAATWTTAAAAAAAGGCTTTTCTTATATTGTTAGAAGAATTTGTTCCCTCTGGCATCCTGAGTTTGTGAGCACTGGAAGTATAGACGACACCTTGATCATGCAGTATTTTAGCAATCTCCACTTAACCTGGACTARGCTACTAGGTTCCTCTTCTCCCTTCTAACCTGTCTCTCAGCAGATTACTCTATATTGAAAGCTATAGGGTATTTTGAGGCAGAGGAAAGGAAGCCATTAGGAGGAAGGAAAAAACTCCTCTCAGCCCTTCTTTTAAACTAAGTTTGYCTACTGTTAATAAAAGATAATTGGAAAGAGGGAGGAAAAACCCTATGGATGTGAGCTCTTTAGTGTAGTGTTCTAGGGCTCTCCAGGATGGGAGGGGAGCTGAGAACCACTGTTTTGTGTTGATGAACCAGCTGTGGATCCAGGACAAGAGCTTTCCTGATAACCTGGATTCACCCCTCCTTGCTTATACCAAACACCTCATGCATATCAGTTTCAGCTAACAACTAATTTATAGCTACTAAATACTGGAAAGAAAAGAAAAAAAAAAAAAAGAAAAAAGAAGAAAAAAGAAAAAAGGAGGCATGGGGGAGAAAAAGCTGTCATTCCCAGAATTCTGTCTGTAATTAATCTAATTCTAGCTAGTGAACTGGAGAATTCCCTTTTTGAACTGGAAGCTCCACTAACTACAGTAATTCTGGYTCTAGGAAGATAAAATCTGTCTTTCTGAGAAGTTAAATTCTTAATAAATTGTTAACCTCTCCTCTATCCCTGTTGTAATCTCGTAGAGCCTGGCCTGTCTCTTTTGAGGGGCTAACTCAATAGACATGCTAGTTATTAGAATCACAAGGAAAARGAGATTCATGGCTTTAATGAGTTATAAAATAATGTACAGTGAAGCCTCTGCATAATTTTAGATATCCAAAATAACAGTTTAAGGTATGTTAGAAAGCTGATCTCCTAGCTAAACAAGTGCTTTGAACAAAGTCCCAAAATGAGAAGAATGTGAGCAAGCTGGATCTCACCTAGATACATAATATCAACCCTTCTAACCTCTCTTGCCTTTGTAAAATGCCATCTAACCCTGGAAGAAGTAAAGTCCTGTGTGTTTCTGGAATCATTAGATCCTTGCCTGCAGGTCCTCATCTGCTTGATCCTCTCAGAGCTCTGAGAGCTCTGGCTCTGTCCAAAATGTGTCTGCAAACATGCCCATCTGCCAGTTGCTCTGTATCTAGGGCACTACTCAGGTTAAGGACAGCTTAGATTCAAATAACTCATTTGCTTGAAAAGATTTTTTTATCTAGGTCTCTTATCTCTATAAAGAATGCCTTGTGTCTTTGTCCMTGGACTGTGTGGTAGCCCAGGATGGGGTGGGAAATATGTGTACTTGGACACTGCTGTTTGAAGCTGTTCTAGTTTGCATGAAATAATGAAATATTCAGTAGACCAGTGTTTGGGTCACACCTGAGGAAGAAGATTGGAATTTTGTTTCTGTTCTGATATTTTAATTGCATATTAAATATTCAGTAAATCATGGACTGATACCAGTCTTTCTCTTCACCACCTTTCACCAATTAATTCTCTAATCATTACATAGACTTCTACTTTCCTTTTCTCTCTTCTCACTCATTTACCATACTAAATTGCTCCAAGTTAAATGGAATAATTTCACTGAAGGGGACTGAAGACCTCCACATCTCATTCCTCAAGAATATATGTCATCTTGGTGATTAGGCCTTTCCTGAATGGTGAGAGATATGGTTTCAAATGTTCCCCATACCCTGATGTAACTGTAGTAATAAGAGAGATTGTAGCTTTTGGTGCAAAACTTTTCAAATTCTTYTTTGCATATTAGAAATTTCTCCAAAATTGCCTAAAAAATTCTCACAGCTATTAGGATCAGGAAAACAAGCTAATCCAAAGGAATTCATACAAAAATCAGGTCATGACAGACAGCAGTCATCTGTGGAGGGACCATTCACTGTGCCTCTTATTTCCATTTGTCTGTTTGAGGCTCTTCCTCTTGCTTCCAACAGATGAAAAGATTTTGCCAACATATGCTCCAGAGTGATGAGGAACAGATTTTCCCTGAAGGAAAATGCACGTGAAAGCCATTCTCCTTTATGTTTTGTTGTTGTTGTTCTTTTTTTTTTTTTCCCCTTGAAAAACAGCTATTATTCTCCATCCAGTTCAAACCTCAGGGTTCAAATCTTCTGGTCTATGGCCTCTGTCAAGAGCCCTTTCTGCCCATCCTGTTTGTGCACTAATGCCTTTGTCCTACAAAGTCGCCATGCATTTARGTCACTTTCCACTCCCTCTGAAGTTAATGGTACCTTACCCTCCCTTGGCTCYGGCTCTTACCAGCATGGGTAGAAACCACAGTGGTAGGAATGTCCCAAACTGGCAGTTCTGCRATCCTTGATTTATTTCTAACAGGGAAGAATATAGAATCACAGAATCATTATGGTTGGAAAAGACCTTCAAGATCATTGAGTCCAACCRTAAWTCCATCAGCATCATGCCTACTAAACCATTCTCCTAAGTACCTCATCTACACCTTTCTTGAACACTGACCAGGACTCCACCAATTCCTTGGGAGCCTCTTACAATACTTGATCACTCTTTCTATGTAGAAAATTTTTCTAATATCTAATCTGAACCTCCTCTGGCATAACTTGAGGCCATTTCCTCTTGTCCTATYCATCGTTATTCTAGAGAARAGATCAACTCCTGTCTCACAACAACCTCTTTATAAATAATATAGCTTTATTGAATTGGATAGAAAAATTTTAAATGGCTTGAGTGATAGGATTTAACTATTTATAAGGGTTAGAGTGGTGTACATAGCATACTGTGGTTTTTTATAATTTTGTTGATTTGTTTCATAAGATTTTTTGTTTCCAATAGTACAGGCAATGCTAGGAAATATAGTTTTGAGAACACTGATATAACAAATAACTTTGGTTCAGTCATCTTAGAACATCATTAAACTACACTGATTGCTCAGCTCTCATTAAATCATAGGCTGTATCACTAATTACCAATATTAAGAAAAAAGCAATCTTTTTCTATAGATYTAATATGCCTGAAAGAAACATTTTCTTTTGTCCTATTAAATTTTATTATAACAGAAGATAATGCATTTAACAGACAGATGTATTTTATCAAGATTTTTATTATGTCATTAAACTGTAAATATCTTCAGACTTTCAGGAAAGGAGAACAGATTATGCATTTAGGAGACTTTATAAACATAATTTTAATTTTAATTTGACAACTAGGAAAGTTAAAAAAAATCACCGCCAATAAAAAAAATCTACTTATATTTCCCACAGGTACTTTTTTTGTGACCATTTAAATCTAGAATAATAAAAACCACTATCATTGAATGGAAACAAACCTAAATTTGGCCCTGCTATGTAGGTTAAAATTCTTTTGAAAGTATTGGTTTTCATTATTCAGAGACTACCACTGAAAAGAGAAGTTCTGGCTGTAAATAACAGAAACAGGAACCTGTTAGTAAACAATAGTTGCATTTATAATCATAGAATATAGTTTTGTAATGCTATGAAAGTTAGTAGCTGAAAAATAATGGGCTGTGTCATGTCTCATTTTAACAGATAGTTTTGACTGGCAGTAAGATTAGTATGCCTAAATTCASGAGCTGTGAAAATGCAGTTCACTACTTCACTGAAGAAATTAAGTAACTTTTAAAAGTACATAAGTACAAAAGTATCAATTAATRTTCTTTCCTATGCCTCATAAAAGGGCTGGTAAAAGCAGTAGTTGTGGACACCCAAGACTTAAATAAACAAATCTGTTGCTAGAACCAGTCTGTTCCGACAAACAGTCAGCTCTTTCCCTGGTGCTGTGGTGGGAGGATCAGGTCTTGCTCATGCTCAGGCCAGGCAAAGCTCTGCAGCCCCAGTGAGCAGTCCCAACAGGGTAAAGATCCCAAACTGTGACCTAGAGGTACCAGGCCAGAGGAGGAGTGTGTTTCTTTTAAATATCCTGTTTGTGGAGTGCTGGCTGGATTACAAGTGTCTCAAAACAGGACAGACAAGTGGGGCTTTCAGACAGTGTAGTATGTTCCTATCACAAACACRCAAAAACCTTATAAGGTTCAACAAACAAATTACAAATAGTTTTAGGACACACTGATTTTTTTTCCGGTGTCCATAAGACAACTGTTTTCCAAATGTTAGCTCTAAGGATGAAATTGAGAAACTTGGTAACATCAAGGAAGAACGAATGACGATATTCTGAAAGACATCTTGTATTTAAAAAATACCTGAAGCTTGTATTTTGGTCTTACTAGTCTCCAGAATGCTTAATTATTCCAAGATACATTAGCATGACAGGACCAACAGCAGGAGATGGAGACTCTTGTGACTTTGTAGTTAAAAATACTTTGTTCAAGCATAAGCCAACAAGATAATGGTCTATTTCTGAGAGATGGGTCATTGAATTTACAGTTAGATTGACTGCCTCATCATTTCAGCAAGATATTATCAAGGTGTGATAGAAAAGTATTTTCTTTAATGAGGCTGACAGAGAACTGAAATCATAATTTACCAATAGTCAACACTGAAGTTAAAATTTCAGGTAATTAATGACTTGTTAATGTCTTTAAAGAGTTTCATTCTTAATACTTGCTAGGCATTTCTTGAAGAGAATTTTGGCCAAGACAGAAAAGTTTCTAATATAAAAACATTTCTAACATAAGAATAAATTTGATTTGTATTTGAAAGAAGAATTTTTTAGCACATTTAAATTACTTGTGCTATAAAAGACAATACTAGAATATTAACACTATCAAAGCTCCTGTGTATTTTCCTGAAGTATCAGACTAATGAAGAAATTCTTGGGCATTCATGCAGCTGACTGGAACTGGTGAAAATGTTGTATTGTCCAATATAAAATCTCATTAGAAGGGTGATAACTTTCTTGTTCATATGGCAAATTAGTTACAGTGGCTTGGATATGGTTATCAGACAAAGACATTACAGAAACTTCTTTATGTCATCCATAAAACATTTTAAGTGAATGTAATAAATCTTAATACATAAAAAATAGCAGGAAAAGGTATCCACAACTTGGTAAAACAATAATCATTTCTGTTTCAACAATTACATTTGATATGATTAGATTATCAGATGAAAAAAGTACAATCCTTCGTGAAAATGGAGGGAACAAGAAGGAAAAAATGTTGCCATCTCAAGTCTTTGAAATAACAGTCATGCTCGTTCAGCATCTCCCTGCACACATTCAAGAACTAGCCTTAAGCATTGGGAATCTTTTTGGTCTTTGTACTGAGATAGTAAGGGAGATTGCCATTTCTCTGTATAAGGAGATTTTATTGAATGATTTATTCCTATGTTTCACATGGTCAGGATGACCAAATAAATACAACTCAAGTCTGTTAGACATATGAGCTGACAAAAGAATGAGAATGACAAAATTAGTGTCTTAGATGATCCAGTAGTTGAAATGCCAAGAAGGAGCATAACGATGTAACGAGCTGGACATCGTTCTGCATAGTGCGATGCACAAGGCTATGTGAAGGCCACAGAACAGAAAGAAAATATTTTGTGGTCTTAGAATTTAACAATTTGCCTTTAAGAATAAAACTATTATTCAACGTACAATTTTAGAGTGATTTACAGGGAAAAAAAATGTTTAACAAATAAAATGAAGGTACTTTCTGTAATTCAAAAAAGATGGGAAGCTTAAATTGAGAAAGTAACCACTCTACCAACCATGTACTCTTGTTACTCTTGTTAAAATGAATTTTCTTTTCCTTTTTTGTTATTTGATCTTGCCAGTCTTATAAAAAAGCATACATGTTTGCTACGTGTATGGSCCCATTGAATTCATATTAGACTACAAGAGTGTTAAGGTGCTCTTTTACCTACCAAAGAATAGTTAAAATTGCCAATTTGTGATCATCTCTTGATTTTTTAAGGAAATAAGATATTCCTGAGAAAAAGTCAGACTTGTTGAAATAAAACAAACAAACACAAATGCTGAGGTATCCATAAATCATTCTGCAATCGGAAWCAAGGTAAGTAAGGGAAAGTTATGTCGCTAGAACATCATGGCCAAAGGCTGTTAGAAGAGATTATTTTAAAGATGAGAATCTGTAATTAAAATATTTAGCAGGCAATATAATAACTATATGTACGAGCTCAGTGTAGACTAGATGAATTATGAAATATGTTAGTAAGTTTATGGAAAAGTACAAATATTCAAGAGAAGTTCAGCTGTGATGAGATACTGGCATAATAAAAGCTCATTATCTGCTTGCTTACAATTTGGACAGAATTTTTTTGGGGCTATAAATTAAGGAATAAATATTGATGAAAAAGCCCAGAAGGGACTGTTTTTAACTTATTTCTGTTATTTGCTAGTGACAATTTGTAGGTTTTTAAAAATTCTTAAATGAATAGTTGTAAAACATGTTGCTGATTCTGAGAAATAGAATATGTTGCAGAGAAAAGATGGAATTATTTATAAAGTTAGAGAAATATTCAATTTTGTCTTTTTTTTTTTTTTTTTTTTTTTTNTTTTTTTTTTGGCAGTTAAAGGGATTGGGCTTTTCTGGTAAAAGGTGTTATTTTACTAATTCTCAACTCTTCTATTTCATTGTGACTCCATCAATGGAGAGGTAGTTTTCTGGGATACATAGCTGAACCACAGAATTAAAATACATATATATATTTTTTTTTTCTTAGGTTGGTGGCAGAGAAATATCTGATGCTGACACCCATAATAATGCACAGCAGTAATTTTGAGATAGCTAGACCTTCTGAATAAGGGTTTGTTGTGGTTTGTTGGAGAGGGGGACAAATTTGATAAGAGATGAATCCCCTTGCATTCCAGCTGATTATCAAATGTGGGACTGGGAGCAGCTGAACTCACCTCTTAACTGGGATACCAAATACTTTGGTAACTATAGGTCCGACTCTGGAAGTTTTGGAATCACAAGCAGTCTGTTGACTATAGGTCTGATCACCTTCAAAACAAGTAGTTGAGTTCACAAATACTATGATTTATTCAAATGCAGCATTTAGAGAACAGATTTCAAAYTGCAGAATCACAGAAAGGTTAAGGTGGGAAAGGACCTCTAGAGTTCATCTAGTCCWATCTTCCTGCTCCAACAGGGACCCCTAGAGYAGGGTGCACAGGGTGGCATCCTGGTGGGTTTAGAAGATCTCCAGAGAGGGAGATTCCACAGCAAGCCTCTATAATGCCATAACTTCTGTTAGGCACTACTTCCTCTATCATTTCCCCTTTCTTGAGCAATTCTCTCACAGGGTCAGAATCCAGAATATGTTTTAGGTCTTTCATARGGTGATATTAAGGAGATGTCTGTTGTGAAGGTGATATTATCAGAAATCCTTAGTTCATATGTTAAAACATTTCTCAAAGAACAAAATAAAAACTGGCAGTGTGGCATATGACATCTTCTATAGTCTTTCCAGAGCATCAGTTACTCATGT
This sequence comes from Eudromia elegans, assembly GCA_003342815.1. Taxonomy (NCBI): domain Eukaryota; kingdom Metazoa; phylum Chordata; class Aves; order Tinamiformes; family Tinamidae; genus Eudromia; species Eudromia elegans. The sequence continues at coordinate 843,401 of PTEX01000277.1, read as the reverse complement.
TCTGGTGGGAGGACTCCTTTCTGCATTTTTTTCTTTAGCACTGAGTCAGTCTGTTGAAGACATATGCCAGTCAGCTACTCTTAGGACTCCGCTTGTGAGAGAKACAGAGATTTCACCCTTTCAGTGTCAAGCCCCTATTCACAGAAATCCAGATGATTTTCTGTACCATATGGTGGCCTAGAGCTCATTTTCAGTTGTGTTGCTCTACAGGGTGGAAGGCTGCCCATCTCCTGCAGTCATTTATGGAAGAAGATACTATTGCTGGAAAGTTGATACTGTCCCTTTGCCTTTCACTTCTCCAATCTTTTATTTGATTCTGTTTCCTCCCTGTGATAATTCTGGCTTTTGCCTTCTCTCTTTTTTTTTTTAAGTATTTATTAACATACTCATCTACCTTCCAGAAAATATTAAAAAATTCTCATTATCTTAAATAATTGTTGTCAGTTAAGCCTGTCAGGACTAGTTAATCATTTTCTGGGCACCTCCAAAATTTTGCAAATGTAGACCACATACTCTGTATTACTGAACTCCAGGGTGGGTTCATTCAGATTTATTGCTCTAGTCGCTGGAGAGGTTGGATGTCCTCCTCCTTCAGCTGTCTGAAAATATTAATCAGGAGATGACACAGTCTCAATACACATAGGAAATTGTTCTGAAATCCAGAATTGCTCAAGCACTTTGTCTTCCTTAGTGTATTTGCCCAAGCTTGATTTTTCCTAGCAAAATCACCTTGTAGAAAAGTGCTCAGAAGTAACTTCCTAACCCTTTCAGTAACTGCTTCTAGAGCAGTAGTGAAAATTAAATAATCTTTAAATTGGAGTTTTAGAGGATGAAATTTGCAAAATGAAATCACTATTAAGACTGTGAATATTCTGAATGAATTTTCGTATATTTAAGCAAATGTTAAAACTGAGGTGCTCTAAGAACCTAATTGCAAATATATGTGCTARTAAAGAGCAGTTATGTAAGTAAAAAGTAAAGGCTCACTGGGGGCAGAAATAAATCTATTAAAACTAATTTATGAATTTATTTTTTAAAAAGGTGAGTGTGTTCATGCTAATGTAATGGTTAAACTTCCAAGCACAAGGCTAAACTGCGTATAAAATGAAAGAAGACCATTCTATGAAGGAGACTTCACAACCTCTCTGGGCTGCCTGTTCCAGGGCTCTGTCACCCTCACAGCAAAGAAGTTCTTCCTCATATGGAGGTGGAACTTCCTCTGTTTCAACTTGCACCCATTAACCCTTGTCCTATCACTGGCCACCACTGTTAAGAGTTTGACCCCATCTTGTTTACATTCACCCCTCAAATACTTATACATATTGATCAGGTCTCCTCTCAGTCTTCTCTTCTCCAGGCCAAACAGGCCCACCTCGCTTAGCCTTTCCCCATATATTAGATGCTCTTGTCCCTTAATCATCTTCATTGCCTGTTGCTGGACCCTCTCTAGCAGCTCCATGTCCTTCTTGTCCTGGAGAGGCCAGAACTGGCCCCAGTACTCCAGGTGTGGCCTCCCCAGAGCTGAGTAGAGGGGCAGAATGCCCTCCCTCGGCCTGCTGCAATGCAGGTTGACCTCCTGATGCAGGTCAGGATCCCATTGGCCKYCTTGGCCACGAGGGCACATTGCTGMCTCATGATTGACTTGTTGTCAACCAGGACTCCCAAATCCCTCTCCGTGGAGCTGCTTTCCAGCAGGTCAGCCCCTAATCTGTACTGGTGTTATTCCTGCCCAGGTGCTGCAGGACTTTGCACTTGTCCTTGTTGAACCTCATGAGGTTCCTCTCTGCCCAACTCTCCATCCTGTCCAGGTCTCTCTGATAGCAGCGCAGCCCTCTGGAGTGTCGGCCACTCCACTCAGTTTGAACAGCACTGGGCCCAGCACTGACCCCTGGGGGACACCGCTGGCCACAGGCCTCCAAGGGGATTCAGCAACCTATATCCCTTTGCATTTTAGGAATTATGCTAAAGTTTCTTCTTTCAGTGGACCAACCATACAGGATACATAGTAAATTCACACATGAATATATGAATAGATAGATAGATGAGGTTATTTTGTAAGAAGGCCAAGGGGATCCTGGGGTGCATAAAGAAGAGTATCTCCAGCAGGTCAAGGGAAGTGATTCTGCCCCTCTACTCAGCCCTGGTGAGGCCGCACCTCGAGTACTGTGTGCAGTTCTGGGCTCCCCAGTGCAGGAGGGATGTGGAGCTGCTGGAGAGAGTCCAGCGCAGGGCTACAAAGATTAAGGGCCTGGAACATCTGCCCTACGAGCAAAGGCTGAGAGAGCTGGGCCTGTTCAGCCTGAAGAAGAGAAGGTTGAGAGGGGACTTCATCAGTGTGTACAAGTACCTCAAGAGAGGGAGTGAGGAGGATGGGGCCAGCCTATTCTCAGTGATGGTCAGCGATAGGACTAGAGGCAACAGCCACAAATTGAGGCACCAAAAGTTCCACAGGAACTTGAGAAATGTGAGGAAGACAGAGCCCTGGAACAGGTTGCCCAGAGAGGTGGTGGAGTCTCCTTCTCTGGAGATCTTCAAAACCCGCTTGGACACCACCCTGTGCCACATGCTCTAGGAGACCCTGCGTGTGCAGGGGGGGTTGGACTGGATGATCTCTAGAGGTCCSTCCCAACCTTAAGTATGCTATAATTCTATGATTCTATGATTAATATGTGAATGCTTAAATCTACATRTAAAATATTTGAGGCAGCAACAGGATTGAGTTCAGCGGGGGAAAGAGAAATGGGCTAAAGTCTATGAAAAGAGAAGCTCCCACATGCACAGATGAAGTAGCTTCCTTTACAAGTTCTAGTTTCATAAGTRAAATAAAACACAATATAAGAAAACCTTTCCATAGTATGACATTATATCAAATTATAAAAATATATCAAAAAAGTATGAAATGATATGTCATATTAATGAGATTTCTTTTCCAGTAACTTCCAGTTATTATTCGCAGATTTGTAATGAAAAAATAAAAACCACGTCCTTTTCATCCTGTTTAATAGAATCATATCAATGTAAAGGTATAATTTGATATAATGTGACATTTGATATAATATGACATATCATTTCATACTTTTTTGATATATTTTTTGATATATTTTTTTATATATTTTTTGATATATTAAAGAAAGATAAAAAGACATGAAATTACGTGAATTTTTTGGAAGAAAATGATACTCAGATTCAAAGACATTTTCTGAACTGAGCTATAGCTATCTTACAGTGAACCCTTCATATTTAGAGTATTCATATTTAACCACTTGAGCAGAATTTACAGGAAATAAATAAACAAATAAAACAATTAACTGGATGTCCGTTACACTTCACAGGCATATTTATGAGTTTCAGTTATTTTGGTAGCCACATTTTAACTTAGTTTTKTCATTCAGACTCTTCTGGGCAAATGAATAGGTAGTGCTTGTACAGCTGAAACCATTCAGATATACTTAGTTGGATTTTTTTCCTCTTCTGTAGAATGTTAATGTAAAAGATGCTGATGCACAGTCTGCACTTCCCATATGGTGCCTAAAATCCATTATCTGAATAACAGTGAAGTGTTTAGATCAGAGAGAACAGYTGAAGGTCAGGTTTAAATAGATGTATAACATTAGCCAGGCTTGACTGATTATGGCTTTAGCATGTATATCTGAATGATTATTCAAATAGTGGTGCTTAATAAACACCAAATAATGAATAATTACTTGAAATTAAATTAAAACAAAGATAAAACAGTAGTGCAACAACTTTGTATATATTTATTAGACAACTACAAAAATAGCTACATTTTTAATAAAAAGAGAACACTTCAATGTAGAGTATGGTTCCTGAAACAAAGTTGTTATGAAAGTAATAAGTTCACTTAGATGTTAATGGACAAACTTCCTATGATCTTAATAACACATGGATCAAAATCTCCAAGGAGCTAGGAATCAGGCTCTCATAACTTCTCATAACTTCCTTACTATTTACACTGATCGTTAATTATGAGATGAATTCTATTAAACAGAGAGTGGTGAAGTTCATGAAATGGTCCATTGCATCCGCTTGCTCTGTCTTTTATAATTTTTTTTAACAATATGTTTCTTAGTATTTCTTACAGATAATCAGCATATTAGAGAAGAACTCTAGGACCATAGTAAGGAAMAGTTAAACTATGTATGCTGAGAAAGAGAATTCTAAAGGAAAAGAGGAAAATAATCCAATGTTCATTTAATTAAWGTAGAATTAATATCTCTATAATAACTCATGGGGAATGCCTGCCTACTTTTCTGTACTATCCTGTTCATGGGCTAGTTTCTAGTCTAGCCCTAGTTTCTGTCATTTATTTCAGTTTTAAGACGGTCTTCAGATTTTGAGTGTCATGTTGATGGACTAGATTTCTTTCTCTATTATTCTTTGCAATGTTTTTTCAGCTCACATTCCAAATAGTGTTCATGTTATCACTAGATATAAAGACCATAAAGGACATATCAGTGCTACTTTTAGAGTTTACCCTGAATATGTTGGTCTTCATCCTTTTATCATGGTTGATTCAGAACATTGGTTCCTTTATTTAGAAATTCCAATGTAACAAGCTTCCATTTTAACAAATTTTGTCGATCATGACCTTTAAAATGGMTAATAGTTCTTCCTAATTACTGCTGAAAATCTTTATGGCTATTTCATAAAGAATAGACAAGATGACAGAGTTGAAAAATCTTATTTTTGGGGCAGTGCTAATGATGCTATTTTTCAAATTGTYTCAAGGTTATAAAAGCTATTAGCAGCATTTGGTCATCATTGCAGAGGTCTAATGTAGTTTCATTTTCGTTGCAAGCAACTAATAGGTAAACTGGCTTATTTCTTTTGACACTTCTCTTTATGAAATTATTATATTGAGTTTCAGTATATGATCTGACATCAGATTGAGAGAGAGAAGGAAAAGGTGAAAGAGAAACGAGCAGCAGTCCAAACCTGCCAACATCATTCAATATTCTCCCTACATGGAATCACAGAATCACCATGAAGTACCACAGGGAGCACAGAAAAAACAGATCCAAGGGAGAGCCCTGAACTCTGCAAATTCTGCTGAGCACAGTTTCCTTACTTTGATTGTAAAAGTAGTGTTGCTTCTTGCCAGGACTTTTGCTAGAATAGTTAATTAAGAAGAGAGGAAAACCATAGACAACTTTCGGTTCCTTAAACAGAATGTGATGATATGCATTTACAAAATGGTGTTAAAGGGTCAAATGTCATAGGAAAGTTGTGACAATGTAGACATTTTTGTGTTTGTTATTTTAGGTGTCTGTTTGACAGTGAAATAGATAGTCAAGGACTATACTAGTTAAAATTGTCACTTGGCTGCTGAGAAGCCCTTGTAAACTCCTTTAAAACTCCTTTAAAATCAGTACTGAGATAGGGAAGAGTTCTACTTCAGCAGGAAGATATACCACATACACCTTACTCTCTCTGTTCCTGAATGGATATATACAGACAAATAAACCATTTATTAGAGCAAAATATTTTAATCTCTTGTAAATATGAAGCATGGAACAAATCTAACGTGTTTAAACTAAGATGCTTAATCAGATGAACCTCTTTTTTAATTGACAGAAGTGGATACCTCTGAGAAAAGAAAATACTAGCAAATAGAGTTGTATTTGAAGGCCAATAGTCTTTTGATTATTTTAGTTGATTGGGGGAAAGAGGTACAAGCARAACTGTAGTGGGAAGCTACCTACARAAATGTTCAGCCAGCGCTTTATTGGCTAGTTCCTCTTTCTCCCACATACCACCTATTTTAAATCTGGAATGACTCTCTGTGTTGAATTTATCTGATCAATTGTAGTCATATGCAATGTAGATGTTAACTCTAATTTGCAAATGACATCTCAAGCCATTCATTGTAGTCAATGTGTGAAAYTGACAGCAAACATACTTAGTCTGGCTAAGGGCCCACTTCCCTCAGGGAAGAGTAAGAATACAAGAGTAAGGACACTGTCTTCTGATTTTCAGCTAATTCAGCACAAAGYACTTCCTGAAATGAATGTATTTTTGAGATTTTATTAATTTGCAGTTTCTTTTCCAAGTCTTGCCCTTGCCCAATCTGCTCTTATATTCTTGCATACATTTGGGCATCTGCACTCTCCTTTGGCAAGGAATTCCACAGGATTTCTGTATGTGGCAAAAAGAACCATTTTCTTTTGTTTGTTTTCAGTCTATTTCATTTAGTGAGGCTTCATCTAATATCTTCTGGGATTTTTTTTTGTTTGTTTGTTTTTTGGTTTTGAGGATTATTTAGAATGACTTTTCACTTTTTGTGGGCCATTCATGACTTTGTACTCCCCTGCTATATTCCTTTCCCTGTCATCTTTTTTCCAGGCTGAAAAGTACTAGTCTGAGAAATTTGTCTCATCCTCAAATACCCARCCAAAATAGATCAGACAAATCACACTTCAAAAATGCCAGTTCCCCTTTACTGATTGCTGAGGGAGCCCGCAATGAGTAAACCAGAAACAGACATTTATACTTTCTTTGTACTTTTAAATTCAGAGAAGCTCAATCCCACTCCCTGTCTCCATGAAATATCTCATTTTAAATTGCAGGTAAATACATTGAAATCAGTGATGTGATTCCAGAGTGTGAGAAATAAATAGAGCTRCGGTGGTCAAGGAAAAGAAAGTGACTACAAAGCAATAAAATTGGCTCATTCACTGTGTGAAGAGATGTGGAAGGGAACAAAACAGGCTCAGCTACTATTTCTTCTATAGATACCTCTTCTTCCTTTACTGWTTCCATGTTTTCTACTGCAGAGTTAATAATAAGATTTCCAGCTAAAAATTTGAAATAAATATCAGTGGCAGAATTTGAATAAATTTGATATGCAGTGTTCATAAATACTAGATATTTGTTTATAAATAAAAGTAGTGCAATACTCAAATTATTTGCCTTATTCTTTAATTTAATAGTGAGGAGATTAAGTTAGTCAAACCAAATTTTCTTCTATTTATTCTTTAAAAAGCTTCACATTCCTGTTAGCCTAAAGCTTTTCTCATCTTCTGTAGCCTACTGCATTACTATCCATGCTAGGCACAAGTACCTGAGATTCCAGATGTTGTGCTGTGAAATGTGTTCTCCCAGTGCCTGTGTTTGGCCACTTGGCAGAGGTCTGCACTATCAGTAGTCGGTCACGCTAGTAGCTCTCAAATTGCCTCTGGGTCAGGCATATGCTTTTGGCTTTTATTAAATCTATGAAGGTGTTTCAGTTCTCCTGGTACCATGTTCCACTTAGATTCATAGATGTTAAGTTCAGAAGGGACCACTGTGRTCATCTTGTCTGACCCCTTGCATAAAACAAGCCACAGGATGCTCCAAATTTAATTCCTCTTTGAAGTAGAGTATGTCTTGTAGGGAAAAAAAGAAAAAAAAAAAAGAAGAAAAAAGCATTTAGTCTTGCTTAAGATTTCCAGAAGAACGTGCCATGACCTCAGGCAGTTTGTCTGAAGCACTATTTATCTCCAGTGTTAAAACTGTGTGCCTTATTTCCAGTGCGAGTCGCCTTCGTTTCAGCAAACCCTGAGCTTTTTTTGGGTTCTGCTAGATTGAAGAAGAYGTCTACATCTTGTCCTCTCCCTTATCAGGTCATATTTTAACTTCTTCTTTGTTAATCTATGCAAATGCAAATGCAACAAAATGCAACAAAAATGCAAAAAAATCTATGCAACAAAGAGGCTGCTTACGTTGTGCAAAGTGTTTCATTGAAACACAAACATCTGATATCTTGAAACAGAACTATGAGGAAGTTATCACGGAGAGAGACAGATTCTTCACAGTGGTGAGTACCAAGGGACAAAGACCAGGAATATAAATTCAAGAGAAGTTCTGAATGYAAGGAGAAACTTCTTTCCCGTGAATACAGACAAGCATAATAACAGGCTGCTCAGAAAAGTTGTGCAGTCTCCATCCTTTGTAAGTTTTTAAGATCTAATTGGATCAAGACCTGAGAAACCTGGTCTGATCTCAGAGTTYACTTTGCCGTGAGAAGGAGTAAGACCAGAAACTTCTTGCAGGTCCTCATAACAAGAATGATTTCATAATTCTACAATTTCTTAGGGTATTTCAAGCCACACTGGTATAAAAATTATGTATCAATTTTATAACACAAAAATAATATAAATACCAATTATATAGAAATAAAACAACCTATGAAAAACAATTCTAGAATGAAATTTCTTGGTCAAAAATGCAATCTACTAAAAATTCAAAGCATATATTAACATAGGTGTTAATATCATTGAATTCTTAAAATTATATGGCTTTCTGCTGCTTGAGACAATCGATTTTTGAAACATCTAAATRCCCACCAAAATGGTCATTCTAGCTATCTACCACTTCTCATTTTGAAAAGCAAATAATAGATGCAGTATGATAATGATAGCAGTAAAGAAAATGCCTGCCCTTACTTACATCTTACTGTTTAGAAAACCAGACAGAGAAGTGCAAATGTATCAGATCAGAGATTTATAATCACCTGCTCATCTACTACACCTGATAAATCTCTTTAAATGTCCTTTGAATATCAAGGTATTTCTAACTTTTTTTTTTCATGCTTACCCATGTTAAATTCATATTATTTGTTTATGTCAAGGTGAAAAAACTTCCAGATATAGTGACTCTTTTTCTCTATTTTTTATCTCTCTCCTAAAATCTGGTAATATGTACATTCAATTAACTCTTTTTTTCTTCTTTAATGTTGGTTGACTTGAAAAGAATTTATTGTTTGGATGAAAGATGCCTTTAAATTTTGCTGGGAACCCATGCCCTCAAGACAATTTGTGCTTTGCAGTTATAAATAGAGACATTTCATCAGCTCGCTTCATCCATCTAATGTGGATCATGTCATTTTTAAACTATTTTGTTTGATCAATCAACATGTCATGCAAATACACGCCAGTGTTTTGCCATGGTTTATGTATATCCATTTGTATTCTACCAGCACTGCTACCTTTATCAGTCAAAGTTGTAATCTCATTAAAAGACTATTATGTTAGTTTAATAGCACCTATTTTATACAAACTCTGTTGACTGGTATTAATTACCTTCCTTTAATTCTTTATTATTTGTGTCTCATATTGCTTGTTCCATTATTTTGCTTGGAATTAATATCAGGCTGGTGTCAAGTCTTATAAGGGTCATTTCACTTAAATATTGGCACAACATTAACCCTCTTCTCCTCCTTTGTAGCTTCCTTCTTGCTGTAAGGAAAGAATTTCCTGCTATTGGAAATCATCATAAATTATCTATGGATCTCTATAGTAAACTTTGACATAATTTGAGTTTGACTCTTTAAATATATCAACATATCTGCTATTTCATATCTTGGTTATTGGTGGAATACAAGATATTTCATCACCAAACAATCACATAGTTTTTGTTGATATGTGCAAAGACATGCAAAAATCAACACCTATATATTTATATTCAATCAATATTGTATACTTTGTGTTTCCTTGGTATTCTAGATCAAATTATGCAGTTTATACTCAAACTTCAGCTGAGTTCAGTGTGCTTTTTGTTTGTTTGTTTGTTTTTGGTTGAAGATGGCCTGTGAGCTATTTTTATAGACCATCAATGTTGTGAAAAATATTCTACTGCATGAGAAAGAAATAAAAGATTTTGCAGAGTTAACCCAATAGTTACACTATATACATCTTTCACTCTATTTGGTGGGTGGAGTGTTTCACAGTGAAGCTTCTGAAGGCAGGTCCTAATCTGAGTGACARTAAAATTCATTTACAGCCATCTTGCAAGCTAATTCTGGTCTGTGTGKGTCTTACCATGTGCAAAGGCTGTGAGGAGTGAAGAAAATGCCCAAAGAAGTAGAGTGGTCTCATGGAGAGGGCACTGACTTCTCTAGATCCCTGATCTCTCCTAAAGTCCTCACAGCTATCATGCTCATGTACGCATTGAGTGGGACAGAGGAGAAAAATATCACAAAAGAAAGGAGATTCTCCAAATTCTTCCATCCCACTTGATAAAGATGGAGAATGTCCTGTCTCTTCTGACATCTTTCTGCATTTCTATATGTTATTCCACCTGAGGGAAAACAAACAAACAAACAAACAAATAAAAACTTCTAATAAAAATATTTGAATAGTGCCATGATGTCTTTGGTTGATATCGTAGATTTATTGTAGGCATCACTAGTTGGTCCTAGTGTTATCAGGATGATGCATTAGATATCACTGTTTTAACACATGCAGAGCACATATATGTGGTTTCCAAACTGTAACTGACTTGAGAGCCATTTACGCTTGTCCACTTGACCTACCTCCCATCTTCTACACTGTTTATCTTTGTTCTACAGAAAAACTTTACACTTAAAAATCTTTTCCTGGAGGTGGTATTTGGCAAGCATGAAAGGCTTTTACCTACAGATCRATTTGAGAGAGAAAGAGTTAAGGGAAGAAATGAGTTCATGGAAAGTTTGTTCTCTGCTTTGGGTTTTGATTAGAACTGATGATTCAGGAAATTGCCTCAGGGAACAGTCATTGAAGTGAGGTACTTTAAAGAAATGACTCTGCTCGCTGACCATTGTCCCTATCAGGATTGACAAATATGTGTGCAAATAGAGACTTGGAACATATTGTCACTCACATTTCACTGTCTTTACTTTCTTTACCGAAGAACTGAAAAGCCATAGGTAGATAGCTCAGAACAGAATCAGAAAGCTACCAAGAATAGGATAATAAGGTGTTGTGGTAAATGCAACAACATTCATTTATTTGCTAAATATAAATCTATTTCAGAATGATGTAGAATTTCAGAATGATGTAGAAGTGCAATTTGCTTTTTTAAAGGAAAACAAAAGATTTCTGCTTAAAGCAGAATTGACAGGTAAATAATAAAAATCATTCTGTTTGCAAGGTGTAGGTGGGTTTTAATTGTACAGAATATTTTAATAGTTTGAATTAAATTGTAAGAGCTTCTAATATTTGCAGATTTACTCTCAATGACATTACTATGGAAAGCTTGCAAATGATAGTGGTTGTACACATAAACATTCATTTGTGTAAGTGGACTTCATCTAGCATAATGCATAGATATCAATGTTGATCTGACAGATCTCAGTCAAATCAGTAAAYGAGTTTGTTTAAGGATACTATAGCTTTTTATCCTATCTTCCTCAAGCACTTTTTAAGTGTTTGTTCTTTTTTCCATTTAATAGCTTTGCAGAGACRATATGGGAAGTTTGAATGTGTTAGGTGTGAAGGAAACTAAAAATTTTGTGTGTATAAATATCATGCTTAATAAAACATGCTTTATAAATATCATCCCAGACACTAGGGAAATGAGAAGGGACTGGAGAGAGGAAGACTTGCCCAGAGTAGAGGAAGACTTGGTTAGAGAGCACCTGAG
>PTEX01000277.1:790056-830571 GCA_003342815.1 Eudromia elegans | reverse complement strand
TTCCAACCCTAGCCATTTTATGATTCTATGCTTTTCTTCTTCTGTAATAAGTATATAAAGCTTCTTAACCTTTAAAAGAGAGTTGAAAGATTTTTTTTGCCTTTAACTAATAAATCAAGTGAAAATGTATCATTTACTATATGGGTACCTGATTCTGGTAATTCTTCTCAACTGAATAATTTGGAAGTTGAGAGATTATTCCTTCTAAAAGTACTTCAAAGTCATTATTACTGATACTTGTTTTATTTTTACTTACATTAAACAACAATAACTCTAAAAGTCATTATAAGAACTCTTATAAAATAGWTAATAACTTTGATAACATAAAAACACAAACTGCATCTGATTGCCAATAGTTTATAAGGAGGAACATTGTTGAACAGGTGATCAAGGTCATTAAGACAATTCTATCCTGTCTGTTTCATTCTCAAAATTGTGAACTGGATAATTGAAATTTTGTRTACTTTCTTCCAGAATGACATGAACCATTTTGAGTCCCTGGAATTTTTTCTATTTTTCCTATGAAAGGCAACACCATTACCAACATTAGAATGCATTTTTGCAACTAGAAWTTCAGCGTAATTATTCTATATCTTAAACTTTTCTGTTATTCCTTTTCATAGCTGCATAGTCAGGACTTGTTTCTCACAACTTCAGGAGACTGCTCTGCAGAAACATCCTATAGACACAGATGGGCCTTGAGCCTAGGCAGGTGGAGTCAGACTCTGCCATTGTCACTAGATGTCATTGGTGGCCTCTTCTCCACTCTCTGACCTATATGCTGATTATTTGTCTTCCTCTCTTGGTGTGCCGGGCTTGATAGAAGGGGTATAGAGTATAAGAACTCTCTTTTTCTTAGTCTACTCTTTGGATAAACAAAATAGGCTGGGCTTCCTGAGGCTATGAATATAAGRAATTTTTCCAGAGCCAAGTATGAGTTGCTATTGTTGTTGTTTTTCTGAATTCTTTGCAATTAAAAAAATATTTTTGAAGCTTGTATTCAAAACCTAGACATCATGACATTCCRTCAATATCATTAATGGTAATAATATTAATACCACCCTAACTCTGCTTACTATTTTGTTGTTGTTGTATCTGCATTTTAACCCTRTGTGGGCAGTAAACCAGTAGCACAAAGTTATTGTTGAATGAGACAATTTGATATGTTGCTGTTTAWTTTAGGTATCATTGTGGTACAACTTGAAAATTAAGATAATCTTTTAATTTCTTCTGCTCTTTTAATTAAAACTGAACATTTCAAAAAAGGAAATTAATTTTAGGTGCCTCAGTTTTTAGCAACTCMCACTCAAATACCTAAGCTTGGTGGGATCCTGTGTTAACCAGCTTTAGAACAGTTTATTTCTGCATCCAAAATAGTCATCCCACTAAGGACAAATGCAGAGTGACAAATGTATATGACTTTTTTAGATGAAACAAAGAACTTCCTGGAGACCCCTCCATGCATAAAAGCTACCTCATGCTTAGAGGTCTAATTGTGACTTTAGKAGATATGAAATTAAGAAATGCCAGAAATCCAATAAAATTATGTCAGTTAAGTCAAAGAGTGTTCAATGGGTATGAAAATCATGCCCTACCTTTTTTAATTTGGACTCACAAAATCATCTTGTTAACATTTATCCCTTTCACCTGCATAATCCTCTGGTAGCATTACCCACAGTATTACCATCACATTTTGGTTAAATAGAGCCCTGAATGTTTTATCTTTCCCAGCAGCAATACCTTATGCTAGTAAGATTTTGCCAATATATATTATGATTACAATGTGAAACATAGAAAGGCAGCATCTCAGATCGGTACTATCAAGGTTATAGAACTATAGTGCATCTATCTGTCCTGGCAACAAAACCTTCAATTGATTTTTTATTACTTTTTTGAGGGTAGGGATAAAAAAATCCTCTTTTTAACTTSAGCTCAAAATTTCTGGATCTAAGTTTCAAAGACCTTTTGCTGTCACATAAATCAGTGAAATGAATGCTTCAGTGACCACGTGTAAATAAGCCTCACACTACTTATTTGCTGTGCAGCTGTCTAAAATAATCCCCTAAAGGAATGACTTGGCCTATACTGTTTGTTTCAGAGGACTATTCGTTTATAACCTTGAAATGAAGGTTTTGGCAAAATGGGATACAAAATATAACACCAATAACTAGGTTATCTTTCTAAATAGATACCTGTGATAAAGCAGAAAGGATATCAGTCTGAATTTTGATCATAGGGAATCTTTGGAAGTAATATTGCAGTGTTCAGGAGCATTAACATAGTCATTGATATAAAACAGTGAAGATCAGATGTCCTAAAGACACATAGCTATGTAAGAAAAATTATTCATTTTTAATTTTTCCATCATATCTATAAAACATAGGTATTTACAAGAAAGTTAATTTTTCCAGCATGGTTGGTTTTGCTTATAAGGAGTTACCAAAACATTTAACTGGTTTTTTTTTTTTTGTGAAGAGAAAAAATGCAAATGAGCAAGATTTCTGAAGATATATATATATACATATATATATATATGTAAATCCTAAAGCACTCTTTAATTAATTAATTTAATCCCTCTTAATATAAATAAGGCACAACACATTGTGGGTGTCACATGAAAGGAAAACAATTTATAAGTAGTTGATGCTAGAAATTATGTTTGTGTATGATATGAGAYATAAAGGTAGGGAAGCAGGTAACCAACACAGTATCGCAATAAAACTCAGAAAGAGATAACAACTGTGCATTGGTTTAGAGAATGGAAGCATGACAGATAAATAAAAATGGACTTAAGGGGGTGTGATATTGGCAGATTCTATTGTTCCAGGTGATTTAAAAGCAACAATGAGGTTTGTGGCAGGTAATGATTCCAGTGTTACTTTAAGCCTGATATTTGTGTGAAGAGTAAATTTTGGACAAAAAATATGAAAAGAAATCAGAATGACTTTAAAAATACACTGGGGGAAGTGGTCAAATCAGGAAAATATTAGTTTCAATCACTGGCTACSAAAAATGTCATCTATACTATTACACAGAAGTGGTAGAGTTATGTTCTTCCAACTTCCAACTCAGAAGCAACAAGGAATTTCTCCATATRACCTGGAAAATAACCTGGATGCAAATGATGGGGAGGATTGCAACATCTCCATCACATACGAGCCACCTGGCAAGAACTGGCACCATGTATCTTAAACATGAAGCATGAGACCATCCTGGCTCACACACAGCTCTCCTGACTCGAGTCAGCCACCTGGATTTACTTTGTGTGTAACCTCGGATGTCAGAATGATGATCATGGAGAGATGCTAGCATATGCCTGCATCTTATCCCATCTGGAATCAGGATTCAGCTTTAGAATATATTTGAACAGAAAGAATGATAACACACAAAACAGAAGAGAATGTTTTTTCCTTTAAAAGACCAGTATATATGAAGAAAAAGTGGGTACATAGTTTATGGAGGTACTACTCAAAGTAATGAATATTGAAATAACATTTTATTTATACATCTATAATTGGTTCCAAAAACTTGCATAGCTATTCTGAATTCATTAATTCTTCTGGTATCGTTTGAAAAACTATTGGTTTTGAAGACCTTTCAATATATAGATCCAATAAAAAGCAGAAAATACCTCAAGGGTAATCATCCTCCCTTATGAAATACATAAAATTGTAAATCAATATATACACTTGTTTGTCTGATGTTCTTCTAGTATAATATGTCTTAGTTTTAAGAATTTACTTACATTTTCTTGTTTTTATCTAAAGACAAAGGTAATGGAAAAATATAACAAAATCTTGATAAACAATGTCCCCAAAATGAAAAAACACTTAAGCTGGTTGATATTTTCCCCAACAATTGATTGTGAAAGAAGTGAAAGTCAAGGTCCCTTGAAGAGCAGTTTCCCTACAAATATTTATGAAACAGAATTCTTTAATGAATGATGAATTAAAGAAAAAAAAAGATGCCATCAGAATAAATTTTTCATTTGCTTGTACATACCTTTTGTTCTCAAGCTTTCTATGATAATCTCAGGGACTATTTTTACCTCTGAGAAGAATGTCACCGGCATTGYAGTCAGAGCTAGTCAATATTTGTTTAATTTTTACTGGGCAAACACACTCTAAAAAAACTGAGAGGATGTTTCAATGAAGATTCTGCAAACCCTCTCAGTTAATAACTTTGCTTAGAATGAGAGTGCTTTTTTTTTTTTTTACTATTATTATTATTCCTAGAGACCTATTAGTATCTAACCTTAATTGGTAAATTTGTGTTCAATATTTATAGTTTGATTACATAACATTGACTTATTCTTTACTTTAGATTAAAGAGCTAAAGTTGAAGCATTTGGTTCTTTCATAGACTGCCAGCAAAAGTGATTACAGATGTACTAATTATCCTTGGTTATATAAACATTTGTGACATTGAATTTGATTTAACAAGGACAAGCTTCAGAATAGACATTCATGCAGCTTTTTTGTTAAAATGAAAATGCTTCTTGTTCTCCTAAGCTAACATGATCCATTTTGAGTATCTAACATTTAACAAAAATAAATAAATAAATCACAAACTGTTTTATTAACAAGMATGCATCATGGGAAACAAGCAAGAGGAGTTCGAACCATGTGTGGCTTTATGGGGCTATGATCTTATTGTGATCATGGAGTTATGGTGGGGTAGCTCACACAGCCAGAATGTTGCCATGGACGGATACAGGGTAGCTGCCCTCTGTTATTTAAATAGGGAACAAGGAGATCTGTCTTGGGAGAGACGARGAACCTGAATTAGCCTGAATTCTCCACTATGTACAGGATCCATCTTGTGCTAGGCTCTATACAAACATGACACACACAAAAAAATTGGTACCTACTGCATAAGTTACAACCCCGGTCAATACTTAAGAGATTAATTTAGTCCATTGGGATCKGTCCTGCTTCCCACTTTCCATGTCTGTGAGAACGTTGTGAGCAGATCCCAAGTTCTCCTTGATCAAGGCCCAAAGAAGCATTGTTCCTCTTCCCTCCTTCTCATCCCTTTCCACAGAATGGTAACAAGGAAGGCGAGAAAATAGCTCTGTCCTGCTCCCTTATTTCGCTAGCTGGGGCATCAGGACTGTGTAGAGCCCTGCAGCTGGGCCTACCACCCTCTCTGGGCACAGTGGGTGCCACGTACTTGTTATGGCAATTTACTTCTCCAGAGACACCTAAACACAGGTGCATCAGTAGTTCCATTTTAGCCTCATTTGCTATACACAAACAAGCCCTGATCCATTCTGAATTATGAGAAATATATTTAAGTATGGAGAATTTGGTAAGGTCATGGTATAATAGAGAAGAAAGTAAAAGCACAAAAGTGTTGTATAACATAGAGCTAGTTATGAGCACTGTCACTGTAATGGATAAAACCCCAACATCAAATCCGTTCCTGTCATGTTCACATTTCCAGGAAAGGATTAAATGAAGCCCATGTCAGATAATAAAGATTTGCCTGATATGGAAAATATTAACTGAGTTGCGGGTCAGAAAAAGACACTTTCACGTAACAGCTTCCAGGCAGCATATGTGCCCTTCCTCACCTTCCACTTTTCCAGCTTCGGTTCACACGACTTAAAGAACAGAAAAATATCAGAGCAAGGAGGCTTATGAAGCACTGGAGATTTGCTCTTGCCCATCCAGAGGGACAGTGAAAAGCCTGGTAGGAGGAAATGGTGCAAGGAAGGTGTGGACTGTGTCTTCTCTTTCCTCCAACACCTTCTAGTCCTTTTACRTCCAGAGAGCTGCTCTTTCAAACAGGGGATACCCCTCATATTTCAGAGAGAGTTCATTGCACTGACATGCAAATTCCTRTAGAATTACTTTGTCTAAGTGGTAAAAAATATTTTTGATTTKCTGGATATACAGACTAGTTAGTCAGCTGTAAGAAAAAGCTGGTTCATAGTGTTCTGATATTAATACTTTCCATGTTTTTGATTTAATTTCAAGGGCAGACTTTGGAAAGCAAAGTTGTAAAAAAAGGAAGGAAGGTTTTCTGTTGCTGTTGTTAGCTTGCCTGTTTATTTTGCTTCTTTTGAAAAACCTTTGATACCTATTCATAAAACTATATTGGTATATGATGGCATCTCATTATCCTTTATTAGCAGGACATCACTAAATAGAAGTTGGAATTATACMTCACACCCTGCATATGGAACAAAACAGCATATGGAGACATGCCTACTGCAGTTTTCAAGCATAAAAAAAGCCCAGAAAATTATATAGATTATGCATTTTTCATACAATCTGTCAAATGCTTCTGAGCCGTATCSTATAATTCAGAGTCACATTCATCTTTATTTTACCATTTAGTATAAAATTCATATAGCAGAATATAATTCATAGGGTAAGGAGGAAAAGCTGTTTTTCCTAAATTTTCCTAAAAATGTTTAAAATGGAACAATGCAGGTAATCATTTTAAACTCAATAGCAAAAYCACATCTGTAGGGATAGTTTCAAAACCTTTGTTTCAACTGATAGGGAAAAATCATGTGTTTAGCATTAGAGCAATTTAGGCGAGTTAGCTTGACTGATAAATTTTAAAGGTGAGAATAGTGCATCACCACTCTTCCCATGAGTTGGATGCCTTTTTTTCCATGGAAATGTTCTTCTTCCAGTAAAAAAAAAAATAAATAAAAATAAAATAAAATATTAAGGATATTTTTGTTTTAATATTTTTTAATCAAAGCATGAAAAGAATCACATTAAGAATTTTGGAATGCAGTCTCTTTTTYATTGTCAAACAACAATTTAAGTAAATAAAGCAGTTTAGATAAAGTTTCAGCTGTGTGGATATTTCAGTAACTTTTTTTTTCTCATAATATCATTTTTTTTAATACTTTCAACATCTCATAATTTTGCTTCCTTGTACAATACAAAAGAAAARTCAATAATTCCTGGAAAATGAAATTTTATTTGTATGTCACCTCTTTTTAGGAAATTAAAATTATTTTTTCTTTAAATAAATAACTTTGATAACCTTTCTTATTCAGAGAGTGAGGATAGACTTGCTCTTCAGCCAAATATTATYCTCATTTATATCATCACAGGTAATATAAGCATTGGTTTTATGCAGATTCAGTAGTAGTGATGGAAGTCTAAAATAAAGAAAGAGCCCTTTTTGGATTAAAATCAGAAATACTGTACTGAACAGTGACCAAATCTGGTTAATGCATAATGTGGAATGGACTGCCTATGCCTTGCACAGGTGCTGGACTCATGGCAAAAGTATCCAGCAGATCCATAGTACCACTTCTTTTTGTCTGGATATGTCAGAAYCTCCAGTCTCCAGGGATCCTCAGAATAAATGTAATAAATTGACTAATAAAGGAGAAAAGGAGAAAAAGAAGGAGGAAAAGAAGAAGGTAGAATGCAGCATTACTTTGTTACTCTACTGAAAAGAAACTTCAGAAAAGTAAGTACTGCCCTCAAGTACGAAAGATTTCTTCAAGATATTCTAGGGATATTCTAATCTGGTAAAGTCTCTTTGCTACTAAAGAGTGTATCACAAAGCATATATACAGTATACACAGACTGTAAAAGAGACTCCATGTTGTTCTCAAGATCTTGAGAGCTTTCAAATTTTGGGAGCAAATTTTTTTTTTTTTTTTTTTTTTTCAATAGTAAAGAATTGTCTTCCTCTAGGGTCTCCTACCGTTTTCTCAGGAAGAAAAGGCCCTCTGAACAGATTTCCCGTCAAATATATTAGGTGTTTAACTTTCCCAGGGAGATTAGCCAAATTCCACATGCACCTTCTATTTCAAGAGTCATTCTTCCACCTTTTCAGCAATTTGTGTCCAGTTTAGCTACCTGTGATAGAAAGTGATAGAAAGCCTATAACTCTTTATCCAATACCAGATTACCAATGTCATTACCAAATTTTCCTCCCTCAGGTAGGAAAGTAACCAAGGTCTACAGCAGAGAAACATTTGAGATCGAACAATACCTAAGCTCCTGGGATCTCAACAAGGATTTGATTTGGTTACCTGAATTTTGTTAGAGTATGTTTATCAGGCAACCTCTGTCAGATGGTTGCGAACAGACTGATATGAGGCTGAGGGACCCTGAAGTCCCAGAAGATGCTTGGAGGCACAGGGTGAAGCTGAGATTTGTGCACCTTGTGAGGTAGTTACCTGCTCTGTCAAGGAAGAGTGTCCTAATTCCTTCACAATAGACAATGGTAGCTAAGCTAATAGTGTGTACATCACGCACACAATGGAGAAGGGGGAATCAAGAAAGCTCAAAATTCAACGCAGACCAAAATTATAACACAATATTTTCTTGAGAATCTCTTGATTTTCATGGAAACTGCTATATTATTTCTAAGTTCAGAGGAAGCAGTGCTACCGCTTTATAGACTAAGGGGAAAAATTGAAGTCTTTGGATATCCATGTTACTCATTCTGAACTGGTTTCCCGATCTATTTTGAGAAAGGGGAGGTCAAGATTTCATGTTCTGGACATATCTAGCAGAAGATCTGCAGTATACATGACAAGATAATCATTAAACAAATGAGGCACATTGAACTTTGGAACAGGCTGAGAAGGATGGATTATGTGGGATTTATCAACCTTTGCCTTCTTACAAGCACAATGCTTACAATGCATGGCTTGAATTTGCACATGCTGTTCGGACCTTTGGCCTTCAGATGTCACTGCTTATGCATCAGCCAGAAAAAAGAAGAAATGTGGTGTTATGGAAAAAAAAATCCCAAACAGCATCTGTTTTACAGAGGAGCCAGGGACTGCGATTTCAAGGTCAAATGTTCCCATAATTTTATCATGAGTCTGGGTAAGCAATTGCTGAGCTTTTGGTTTGGGGTTTTTTTTGGGGATAGGGGCTGGGAGTTCCTTCCAATTCATCCTTGCTTGATTACTGACATTAGATATATTTGTCTTTAATCTGAATGTCAGTCTGTTCCCACTGCATTCATTAGGGTTGAAACCACAGGTAGTGCTCTGCCAAGACAGCCCACATCTTCCAGCAGCCACTCTATGTGAAAGTAAAGCTGTCCTGTAAGGCAATTTTGCTATAGTGATTTTGCTGTGCATAAACAGATCAGCAAAGAGGAGCAGAAATAATTTATCACTTTACTTCCTTATGCTGGAGCTTAAGAGATCAAGAGGAGGGAGCAACTGAGACGGCATCAAGAAGAAGAGAGGAGATTAAAGAGAGAGGAAGGATGAAATAACATGGTGGAGAGCCCTTGGAAAGTTCTTGGAGTAATACAGCAGAAGCAGCATCATAGGATCTTTCTGAAGCAGATGTAGCTTGAAGTTATGTTTCAAATCATGGAAAGTTTAGTATTTTGTGATGTCTAATAAAAGTCGCGAAGATGAAGATGAGTGTAAATTCCAGTATTCTCCATTTCAAAACAAGGTTTCCTCCAGCCCTCATAGCTGTGTCTCTGTTTTGGCAATTATAAACAGATAAGTCATTCAGATCACAAGGTGTCAGGAGAAGGGAATGGGCTGGGTGACTCTAAAGGGAATAAGGAATAACTGGTAATAGATTGTGAAATGTGAGCTATAAAAAGTAACTTAGAGAGGATAGGGACACTGAAAGGAGGAACATCAAGGATATGTGAACTATAGGTGACTCATTACTGCATGGCACAATGCACTGTGAAAATGAGAGGGGTAAGTTCAAGAACTTCCAAAAAAAATGGAAAATGGAGAGCAGAATAATGTAATGACAGTCTGGAAAGTGTGATGTAAGAGGAAATGACAGGGGTCTGGGGGTGTATGTAAGGAAGCTATGGTGGAATGTAGAAAGTAGGGCAGAGGAGTACACATCAGGAACAAGGACAGGAAAGTAAAAGGTATATGAAKAATTGCAGAGGGAGGGTAGGTTAGAGAGGAGTGAGAAGGAAAAGACTGAAGAGAAAGAGAAGGCTAATGGATTGATAARTTAATAGATTAGCCACAGAAATTTTTGTGAAGGTGAATATTTGCAAAGTAAAATTTGTATGAGAATTGATGTTAGCAGAAATTAGTTGCTAACAATAGCAGGAACACAATGCACACTGCAATAGAGACTGAAAACTTTGCACACTTTTATAGATTCCAGTAACTGAAATTTATCCCATAGAAAGSAGACTCTGAGAGCTGAGTGATAGGTGTTTCACAGTGATTTTTTTTAATGTGATGCAGTAGCACATAATTGGTGTGTGGTTTCTGTCACCTTGAAGTTACAGTAATCAGAAAGCAGTTCAAGATGTCCTCATAAATCTATTGTTTCGGTAAAACAATTTTAAAAATACTATTTTTCCATGACCTGCCTTACTGTTAATGACTGGTGGTTTACATCATTGTACTCTGTCTGAATATTCTTTGCTCTCTTCCTATTTCTATTTTGATAAGTCTGGATTTTACTAGTTGGAGCTGGAGGTTTCCTCTGTGAAATTGTTCCTAGTAAAAATCTGTAATCACAGCTTAAACAGATAGAATTAGAAGTGGCTGAATGAACTCAAGCAAAAGATGTTTTCATAATGAACTCCAGGGGAAACATTAGTGTTTAAAGCAAATACTTATCATGAGATACTGTAAAAAGGAGACAGGCACGGCATAGGCACAGATTGAAATTAAATAAAAGCAACTTGCATTTAGCTTTTGTTTGGATACATAGTGAAATTATTCTGCAACAACTGTCTCGAATATATGGCACTGTTCATTTCTTCATTGGATTGGACATGGCCAATGGCAGTACTGAATTTCTACAGTTCTTCATGTTATAATAGAGTTTTTATTCAGAACTATATGAGAGTCTCTATATCACGTTTTCTTCATGTTCTCCTGTCTGTGATAAACCTACATTATAGCAGCAGTACAAAAGACTAATGTTCCTTTACATTTTTACAGCAGTAGCAGCCTCTGTACATAAAACACACCCTGCCAATGATGAATCAACCAGCTTAAAGTCTTCAGCTGATTTGTCCTTTCCTGGTGAGATAGCAAAGTTCTTTGTGCACTTGGCAGTGCATGTTGCTAATCTTATTTTCTATCTGAATTCATAATTATTAATAGAAGTATTTTTGAAGAATTAGGTATTTTTAACTAGCAGACAGGCTTGGCAATATCTTTGTTTAATAAATACTGCTTTTTTTAACCATATTCAGAAAGCAAAAATATGCTCTCATCACTTACTAGTCTATCTCCTCATCTATTGTTGCAGTTCAGCGTTTTATTTCTTTCCCGTTCATTTCTAGCATGCTGATGCAGATAGCTTTCCTCTGTGTGAATGCTACTGCTGCTCATTGTGGCTCAGGAGAAACTGGGCAACTTGCTTTATTTACCTACATCTTCTTTCTTGATGTAATTGCAATATGGATGCTTTAAGCAGTCTGAGGTGATATGGCTATTCTATGTCCTCCATAGAAAAGCTGTTCACATCTGCTGAAAACTGTGTGAAATTCCTAAAAGAGCTAACACTCTCCTAGTGTGGTCATATCCTGTGATTGTTGTCTTCTACTTCTCCCCAGTTTTATTTTCTAGGTCATATTCCAGGCTATTATGTCCTTGGATTTGATTTATCATTTTAAGATTCTATTTCTTATTCTTACATGTTTTCTGTAAATTGATGCTCATTAAGAAATTTCCATAGCATTTCACAAAGTAAATCTGTAACATTATTGTATTTTTTGTATCCATAGCAAAATATTTGCCACATTCATATTTCTGCCAATTACCACAACTGAGGAGATGTCAGTTCAACACATACTGATTCCTGTCCCATTTTGTTTGCCTCTGTAAAATGTTTCAGCATTTAAAGTTATTATTAGGGATTCTCTTTTATCTGGGCAGGGGTTTTAGGCATTTCTTAGTCATAAAAGGTGGGTTTAGGCATTTCGTTTAGGTGGCTTTAGGCAGCTGTGCCGAATGTGTGTTCAGAATCCCACAGTGATCACTATTAGCATGTGGTATTTTAGACCATTTGGCATACTTACGGACATGTGCATATATTATTATTGCACACTTTTTTTCTACAATCAAAAGCCAAATATGTTACTACTGCAACATATTTTTTTCTTCTCAGTAGTTTACTGAATTCTCAGGCAGAGAGACTGAATATCCTAGAAGAAACTGCTCTGTAGATATTCCCAAATTCTATAAACAAAATTAAAACATATGATGTRRAGGATAAAAAGATTCAAAAGTGTGCATATGCTATATGAAATGAAYAAGAAGAGAGAAAGCATGATTTCTGTGTTCAGAACCTATAACAGCTAAAATAATTTTTGGATTCAAGTAATACTTTACATTGCAGAGGAAAGACAATTAGTCTAACTTGAGGCATATAAACCAGGAACATTAGCTGTATTTCTCAAATTTTCCAATAGCAGTAGGATCAAGTAGGATCACCATTACCTGTCATGTTTCATCATTTCTTAGTCGGAGAGATTCCTGTGCTTCACAGAATGGCTGAAAAGAAACATAAAAATTAGAAAACATATTGTATATCAAAGAGAAAAATGTTATATTTTGGTCTATACACCCACTAGGAGAAGTGCATGTACTGAAGTACATAACTATGGAATGGGAGTTTTCCCAAAGATTTTAGATATACGATTGAACTAAATGTCATTGCCTCTTGTAACTCCTCTCTGAGACACAGGTTTTATTTTGACAGGACTTTTCTGAAGTGCCAATCCTATGTGAAGTCATTCAAATATAAGACAAATCTGTCTATGTGTTATGGACATCCTTATAACCAAAATGTATTTTTTCCCCCTTTTACTGTGAACTATACAACAACGAATTTGACCAGTTTTGTTCCACTTTCTTTTGTGTGCTTCCACTTCAGAATTTACGGTAATTTTTAACTCTAATTTTGTGCTAAGTGGTTTGTTGTTTTGGGGGTTTATTGGGGTTTTTTTTTGAGGGTTTTTTTTTGGGTTTTGGGGTGGGGGTTTTTTTGTTTGTTTGTTTGTTTGTTTGTTTGTTTAGCCTGAATCTTCTGGGAATAAGAGTCATAGTTCTTTTCTTCCTATTTTCTTTTTTCCTTTTCTCTCTAGTAGAAAAGACCTCAAACCTACTCCCATGGATAGGGACTGAAGAGCTCTATTTCAGTGGGATATTTAAAACGGTGGTAACATATGAAAGGATGATATATATCAGTAGCAGCTACAGAGGTCCCCATATACTACCCATATACTTGCAGTGTTTGGTACTGTACCTGTATTTTACAGTCAAATAAATAAAACTGCATAAAGGGTAAAGAAGTTTCTGGGCTACATAGCTATGATTTCTTCCAAGCACTTCAGATAACTCGGGGCTAACAATATCATTCATGATTTTCAGATCATTTTTATTTTTATTGTGTTTTTAAATTCTGGGATTTCTCTTTCTGTTTCATTTTYTGAGAGCTGAGAATGTCTTGTTTAACTCTTTCGTGCTTCTTTTGATGTTTGTGTCAAGAAAGACATATCACATTTTGAACTCAAACTTGAGTTTGAGACATTAATTTATGAATATATTAATAAACTAAATAGGCTCARGGCAATGGAATAAGCTCTGGCATACAGTAGTTCATATTGCTCATCTTTTTACACATCCTGATGTATTTTTAATCTCCACTGAATGGGAGTCTCTCAGCCAAATGCCCAGGAACAGGAGACAGCACGGGCCCAGTATTGTTTCCTACAGGCAATATGGAAAAAAATCACCCTCTGCTTTGGCCCTGAACCTGTTCAGCTTACTAGTGCAGATGAACAGTTGTAGAAAAAGATTCATCACTGGTGGAATAGCAGATGAGATTGCTATGGAAGCAATCTTGACCAAACTTTATGCATTTCCAGGCATCAATCCTGCAAAAATCTGTTTGGTGTAATTTTAGAGGAAGATGCAATAAACAAGTCAGTTAGTTGGAAAGACGTTTGAGGTCTCTTTTAACTTACTATTCTGGACAGATCATATACACAATTTAGACTACAATGATTGATTTATTCATAGTTATCTCTTTACTTCAGTAATTTATTTGTATGCCTCAAGTACTTATAGTATTTTTACTGCTAAACAAGAACCATCCTTCTTTTCTATTCATTGCATGCCAGTRCATCCTACTGCAACCTGCATCTTAGCTTAAGGATTGATCATCTTGACAAGGCATTATTTAGGGAGAAAACAGCATCAGATATAGAATACATAAAGAAGGTGGAAGAGTAAGCACTGCTAGCTTCATAACATTTATGGATGTATTCATCTCAGATAATCCAATGAAGAAGAACTATAAAGACAATATTTGAGTCAGGGAAACTTCAGTCTTTGTAGTCAATATATGAAATAACTTATTTTAGAGTAGTATTCATCAGAACTATTTAGATATCTCCATTAACATGAGAAACCATATTTGATTTGATTTAAAATATCTTTTTCTCTTCCATACTGTATTTGGAAACACTGATCATTCTCTCAAGTGTACAATATAGATGCCTACCTTTGGTCAAATAACCGCCTCTACAGAATAACTGTTCAGTGTTTGGCAAGTCCGATCTTAAAATTATTTTTTGTTCCTAACAAAAGAATGAGAGTGTGGTTTGGCCTATGCACCAAAAATGGGATAGTTATTGTAATCATGCAGTGATTGTCAAAGGAATGTAAAGTCAGCACAGAGGAGGTGGGTTCAGTGGATTATTAGGATCTTTTTCTCTAACGTGATTACTTCAGTGAAGGAATATCTTCATTTATGTTTCAATATTCCATTCTGTGTTTTACTGTGGTAACACATGGAATGAAAATTTCCTGCTGTGTTTGTGGGCATGTTCTGAGATTTATGAAACTGTTCTGTAGAAATATTTGTTATTTTTGTTTTTCCTGGAAATATTTTTGAGAGGACCTAATGATTTATAAATTTAATGAAGACACTTAAGAGTGTTTCCCAGAATGAAATTATGGAAGAGTCAGCTCTTGGCTGTACATTATTTTTATGTATCCTAACAAAAATCTCTTCAGGGAAAAAAATATGTATGGATGAAAGACATCAAGACATCATGCAATATCTCTTTTCACTTAATGCACTTCATATCTTTGTTCTGTATTAATTTCTTTGATTAACTTTTTTGCCTTAAGAAAAGTGATCCTCAGAGAGTGCTTTGAGAATTAAAATGCCCTGAATCATCTCTAATTACTGTCAAATTTTGTACCATCCTTTATTAAGCCAAAATATTTTGGTGTGCTTACAAAGCTGCCAGATTTTATATGGGATTTTTTATGGAATTCATCATTTCCTAGTACAGTGTTAGCATAATTAACCCTTTGTTTTCAGATATTTAAAGAGTAAATCTATCTTATCAAATACAAGCTTTYACTCTATAGTAAGTTAAAGATGGGAGAACAAAATCTGGTTCAATGGTTTAAAAAWAAAAGGAATGGATAGGTTGGGCCATAGATAAGGGTCTTGTTTGCTATAACAAATTTAGGTTTTTTGTTATTTGGTGTGATAAGAATAATTTCTTCTTAAAAAATATGCAAGATGAAAGCAAGCCTCAGTCATTTTTAATTTGTATCAGCACTATAATCTTTCTGGAAGTTAGAAATAGACCCAGCCATAGAAAAGACTGTCTAAATATAAATCTAAAAAGGGATAGAATCCTGGCTACGCTCCACTCAGCTACTTTCAGCCATGTACCTAATCATCAGGAAATGCACAAAATAAGTCTGTGGGGATTAATTTTGCTATTTTATTGCTCCTTATCTCTGCTTATTTTCTTAAAACCATTTTTGTTGTTGTTAAAGGGAACTGTGAATCAGCCTTGCAGAAATGCTCTCCATTACCAAACTGCTTTCAGCTTGGTCACAGGACTTGTAGCCTTGCACTCTCTGAGATGTTGGTCATCTGKTTTTTTTTTCTCTTTTTGGTGAGGGGAAGAGAGGTGTGGTTGAAGGGGAAGCCTTGTTTCACCCTCTGAAACAGTAAAAGGTAAGAATCTCAGCAAGGAACACAACCGGGACAAGAGGTAGGACCCTGTGGTCTTTGCTTTGGTCTCTCTTGTAAGAGGAAAGGGAAGATAGGAAAGAGATTTTTGGTACTTGGTGTTCTTGAAGGATGTCCTCAAATAGAGAGTTTAGGATGTCAGCAAACAGACCTAAATTGAAGTTCTGTAGACTGCATCAAGTAGTGTAAGTCGTCCAGCCTGTAAGTGGAATGACCTAAGCTGCTACTGAGGGACTTTGTGAATTTAATGTGGGCTCTGCTGGGGCCACACCTCGAGTTCGTGTCCTTCTTGAACTGTGGTGAGTTGCTGTCTGGAGATGGATTCAGGGTACTTGATACCATTAGTGACAACACAGAATAGTTTTTTTTTTCTGATTTTCTGATAATTCAGATGCAAAAAAGCATATCAAAGTAGGAACGCTCTTTTTTTTCCCCCTGATAAAAAAACATATTCCTGTTGCTATAACAGCCTGTCTGTCTCTGACCTTCACATACATTTTACAGAAACACCACAAATTGTTTCTAGATTATTTTTCTGGTTCCATTCTGCTTCATTCACATTCTCATCACAACACAGTGCACACTGTTTAGAGCTTAATACCAATATTTCACAAAGATTTACAGAGGTGCTGTTATTTCCAAATTTGTTTTCAAATAATTTAAATGTGTATTGACTATAGAAGATAGAGTTAATGCATATAGTAAAGCTACAATCTCTTTTTCAGGAGAAAACAAAGCTTTTTATAAAGCAACCTCTGCAAAAGCAATTTTCCATTTTTCTCTATTACTCTGTCCTTTGGAACTTCTTTGTCTTTCAAATCAACAAGAAAATTCCCTGCACTTGCAGCAATTCTAGCTATATTAAAGGCAATATTAACTGCCTATGAACTAAGCTGTTATAAAGACCTTTCAAAGAAATGAAAAGTTATATAATTAAAAATAAAACAAACAAAAAMCACTTAGTTTTAAAAAGAGGGATTTTAATATTTTTAATCTGAGAGATTTAGAAGTGTAATCTACATAAAATATATTAACTAAAATATATCATAATAGTTTCAGGAAATCTTTATRTGTGTGTCTATATGCATATATACATATGTGTATATATATGCATACACATATATACATACCTACCCCAAATATTGTATCTTGTCTGTTGTCACTGGCAACATCTTTAGCTAAGATTGTCTAGTTTTTGTTGAATTTTAATTATTCAGGTTTATTTTTTTCAGTATATGTTTACTACCAGAGATTGATTTTCTTCCTCTTTTTTTTTTTTTTTTTTTTTTTTTTTTTTTCTTCAGACTGGAAGTTTCACCAAACTTAGTCTCCTTAGAACCCAAATTGGGAGTCATCTCATGTAAATTTCCAGTGCTAAACTTTGTGGTTTAGCACAAGCAGGCAACATCTCAGGCATGACTTTGCTCAGCAATAACACAATACTTATTGTGGGAAGAATACATGAAAATTTCTCTTCTCCTATWGCTCCAGTTAGATGCACGAACCTCAAATTCACAAAGCTCAGGCTCGCACACTGCAGTATCTTCTCCTCACACTGTAGGATTATCAGAAGTGCCACCACTATCAGTCAGTGATGTGAGTGATTCTCACAATTTCTCGTGACTCCAAAATTAAGGCATCTTGGACAGATATTAATTGATTTTATGAGCAGTACTAGAGCAAGCCCATAACACCTCTAATAGGAATGCTAAATGGAAAACATATATAATTTATCTCAACAGGTTCTCAAATATATATGGTATATATAGCTTACCTCAGCCTTGTCACTGTGAAAGAGGCTGTAGGTCTATGACAAATGGATGAACAGAAAGAGGGAGTAACTGAAAAGATAACCCCAAAATAGGAAAGGACAGAATATCTGAAGACCTGTGGCACAGGAGAAAAAGCGGAATGACAAGAGAGCAGCAGTGGATACCAAATATCTTTTTATTAGCAGTAGCACATTGAAACAATTTTCAAGCTAAATTTAAGTTTAATTTTGGATCATACATACTCCTTGCTTGAGCTCACAGCATATTCTCCCTTGCCCCCCCAAAAAAAATTTAAAATATTGTTGTTTGTTTGCATGTATTAATTGTTTATTTTCCTGAGGCAGAAGTCATTTTGAAGCCAAAAATAACACAAGATGTAACTTCTTCATACCTAGTGTTCTGCTGGAAATATTCCACATGCTGAAGCAATTACTTATATTCCAGTAGCAATTTGGGCTTCTTCCAGCTTTGTTTAGGACTGGCTWAATGCTGCTATTGATCTTTCCATTGCTCCGATGTTTGAAAGCAGTTTTCAGAAAATAAGCAAAGGCTGCAGTAGATAACTGAGTCCTGTCTATGGACTTTGATTGAGTAATGCTGCAGTCAGTTGTTCCTTCCAATTAGGAAATTTCAAAACAGGCCAGGAAGAGCTTTGTTACATGTTCTTTTTCCAGAAGAGTAAGTCAGTTGCCACAGGCTCAGCAGCGTCTAAGGAAGAGCTGTTGACATCAATACTTCTCGCAGCCAGGGCTACAGTATTTGGCATGTTTTGCAGATTTTTATTTTCTTGTATTTGCAGACTGACATCAATCCTATACTGAGTGAAAAGCTGGTGAATGGAATTTCTCTCTTCAGTTATTTCCTTTGTGAAGTTCCAGCACCACTTCTGTTCAAAAAACATATGGGTTTCCTTTTGATTCGTAGCATTGCAAATATTGCACCCTATCAAGGTCAAAGGGTTAAAAATCCTGTTTTAAGACTCTTCTGCCTCCTAAACTGTCCTATACCATAGCAAGTATCAATAAAAATGCTCTTCCTATCATCTTTCAATGACTCTGAGTTTTTTATATTGAGTACGTAATATAAAGGTCTGTTCATTCAAAAATTAATTTTACTCAGAAATGKTTTTTTTTTCCCTTGAAATTCCTTATTGTGATGGAGAATTACACATGTAATACAGTTAAATATTTAGACCCCCAGGAACTTGTTTCCTGAAGCTGGGTAAGAGCTTTCTCCAGGGTCCCACTGAGCAGTATTACTGTCAGTTTTGGAGGCTCAGACCAACCTGCTGAAGGAACAGATAGAGAAGTTGTATCTGAGGAGCTGCATGAAATGTACCGGTGTATGCAAGGAGGTGTTCATGACCTGGAATTCCTTTTTATGCTGAAAGTATTCATGCCACTAGAAAATCTGTCAAGTTCTCACTGGATTAAGGACTGGAGGGTTAAAAAACATAATTTGAATTGCAGCTTTGGGGGCCAGAAAATGGTGCATTGAAAAATGGTGCATTAAATTGATATGTCGCAAGAATTTAATCTAAGAAGCAACTTGAAAGGCCATCTGTCCCTCCCAAGACATCATTCAGTACACAGAGAGCAGGTAAACTTTATCTGTGATCTTAAGGATCGTGGAGTATTTGCATTTCAAAAGAGATGCACTGTAGTCCTCACTCTATGTGAACTCTCTTGTATGTCTGCTGAAATGGCAGAGAAATTGTGGAGGGAACTCCAAAGAAACAAATGGGAATGAAAATATCATTTATTCACTCATTATATTCCTATGGCCATTGTCAAGACCTGCCTGTGAGTGTACTTTTACACGGGACAGCTATATGATAACTACTATCTTGTGTTTTACCTGAGAATTTTGTCTCACAAGTTCATGCATCCAGCTGTAATTTATAATTTAGCTATCTGCATCAATTTACAAAGAACTATGCAGCTTGTTTTGTGTCATTGTCTAGGAACGTATGAAAACCACGGCAAAATCCCTTTTGACTTTTTTACTGGTAGAATTGTTATGGAAGACAATAGTACTTAAACRATTACTTTTTGTAGGCTGTTAATCAGACACTTCAGGTGCACACTTTTCTCTTTSATAGGCAYCTCATATAAAATCTGAGCTTTCTGTTCTGTTCAATTTTCTTATGCTGCTCTGACAAACTATATCTTTGTGAGTAGGGAGGACTACTTTCTTGTGGCTTTTGTTGCTGTTTCTTTGCTATTTTCTGTTCTCTTAAAATATTTCTGTAAAATGCAGCTCTGAAATTAACATAATTCCAACAGAAATAACTATTAAGGTTGGAATATAGCAGTCTACAATGAAACTTACTTTTAGCATTTGACAGAATTTATGATGAACCAAACTTGTCTATTTTAAATGTAATTTCTTTTCTAGGCAGGAACCATATAGGAAATTAAGTTTTCAGAAACATACAGCTTAAATTCTCTTTAAAATTCTTTTATATCAGAAGCAATACAAAACAAGGGAGAGAAACAAGGAAATAGCCAAGAAAGAAGACAAAAACAAACAAACAAAAACCCCTGATTTTTCATTAACCTGCAGGTCAGTGGCTAATTCAAGAATGAAATCCAAGTCATTTATCTCCAGTTACATTGTTTTATCTATTAGATTATGTTGGCTTTGCAAAGCAAACTACCTCTTCTGCTTCAAGAGAAGAAAGTAGAAATTACGTTATTGGGACAGTACCTGCCCATGAAAACACTGCACTGAAGCACAGTGCACAACATCCTATAAGGTGCCTGTTTCTTATTAACTTAAAGACAGTGTACAGCAAAACTGTTTATGCATGTCTAGCTCGAGGATGCTAGTCTCTAAATAGAGACTCATGATGAGTGAGGATGAGGAGGCTGACCACTTTCAACAGACTTCTTGATAGCTTTTATTTCAATAATAAAAGCATTACTGAAAGACYGTTCTATGGCTGTAATGGCAAAACTCAGGCATTCATCAGAACATGCTTGAGTGCTCTTCCTAACAGATTTCATTCCTTAAAACATTTACTTTTAAAGCTGGATCAAGGGGAAGATCAGATTAAAGCACCAGAAACAGAAGCTGATGAAATAATTCTGTCCTTCAGCTTGATGAATGAAAGAACAAAATCATATCAGGTCAATAAATTTGATAAATATTTTACCCCTTCCTAAAGTGTCATTTCAAAAGGTACAAATTTTATGCAAATTCCAAGAAGAGAGTGAATGTGCAGAATATTTTATCACATTCCCACATGCCCTAAAAGAATGACTTTACTGGAAAGTTTCATTATGAAATGACACAGGATGAAATCATTTGGAGAGACCAGTACATCTTCAAACCCAGCCACAGAAGGTATAAGATGAATGTGTAAAGAATCATATGAAATCCCACAGCACCCACTGACTTCCCAAGTAGTCCAATAGAAATCATCCCAAAATGCAGGCAGCAGAGACATGAACATGAATTGCCAGCTGAGAACAGTGTGTGACAATGACACAAGCGGCTCAAGGTATGTGCTGTTTAGTGGACCCCACTGCCAGTTGCAGAGGCTGGGTGGCTGGCATTGCCATCCTTGTTGAAAAAAATCCTGCAGCCACACGACTTCAGCAGGACAGTCTAGGATTATTAGAACTGCCTCTAGAATTCTGTAAAACTGACTAGTCTAAGCCAAAATTTCAGTATGTGTAGCCAAAGATAAAGGAAAACTTAACAAAAGCTTTTATTTCACTAACAGGAAATGGGAAAATCCTAGGAGATTATGAATTTAATTTTGTAAAATTTGATTAATGTTTCTGATCCTCTCCTTTGTAATTAGAAATAAAGATGGTTAAAAAGTGGATTTCGCTGTTTTCCAGCAGAGGAAGACTGATGTATCTATGGCTAAAAATTAATTGTGTCTGAGATGAATTCTGGTCAAATTCTCACTGAAGTACACAATGGGTAAATTATGSTCACTAAGTAAGGCTCCTTTGATATCATGATTATTAAGTACTCTGTACCAGGAACAAAAAGGAAGTATTTACCTCCATTCACTATTTTACTCATTGAAAATGTAAAAGGATAGTTTTAGTTTCTGGAGAAAACAACCTTCTAGAAGTCTCTTCAACAACACAATGGTAATTTTAAGAAAATACTCAAATTCAAGAAAAATAGTTTCCACATTAGAAACACTGTGCTGTGSTACATAGCAAAGCCTCTGTTGAAAACGGAAAGTTTATAGGTTCCTTTGCCCCAGGGTGGTCATTCACCATGCAAGATCTTCTCTGTATAAATATGATCTCTGTTTCAGTGTTGTGTGAAATYGGGCGCCCAGCCACACATGGGATTGTGTTGTTTATGTTGTTTGTGAGTAKGTTTTTTATTGTAACTGACCTGTATTGGAGTTTTTCTAAATTCAAATTCACCATATCCTTATCTATAAATGTAGCTGAAAAGTCTTAGYTCATACATTAGAAAATTCAATAGCTGCTCAGAAAGCATTAGGTAGTGAACACTATAAAAAGTTAATTAAAGAAAAATCTTTGCATAATTTGTATTTAAAGTAGAAAATCAGCATTTCTTTACATAGATAGCTAGTAGAAAATCAGCATTTCTATACATACATAGCTAGTCTTAGACATTTTGATGTGTGAAATCTTCATAATATGAAATGATTTCTAAAAATTAATTTTAAATTTATTATTCTTAGTGTCTAAGTATATTACTCAAGTTAGTGCTACTGTGTACACTCCTAGTATTACCCCTGAAACTGTTCATAATTCAGCAATTAATTGTTATATTGGTGTTTGTTTCTTAATACCTTCCTTTCATCATATACAGATATTCAGATCCCATTCATTTACCAGTTATTGGTCGAGATTAGGAGAAAGTGAAAGTAGATGATCTGTGACTTAAYTGAAATGGAACTGGCTGAAGTGACCATGAAACCATGAAAGTGGAATACAGCAACCGTGTTGGATTTGGAGGTTCTCAGGAGAAGGAGGAAGGYCAGAGAAGAGCAACAGACTTCAAGCCTTCTTTAGCTGCTTCAGAGAACTGGTGAGTGAAATTCCATGTGAGACAACCCCGATGGGCAAAGAAGCTAAGAAAAACTGTGAAGTCTCTAAGGACAGCATCTTCCAGTGATGAGGATGGTCCTAAACTTGGGAAAACAAATAGAACTCATCAGAAAATTGGCTGGGCTACACAGGGATCTCATAATGGCCAGTGCCAAAAGGAAACTTACACGAGGGGGAAGTAGGGGCAAGCTACAGAGGAAGAATTTAGAGACACATCCTAGACATGAAGACTCACCTTTAGGTAATGCTCACAAAGGCAGCAAGAACAACAAGAATMATTCTTGATGTTACTTTATCAAGAAAAGCCCAAATAAGGAAACTTTGGCCTCCTGCTGAAGGGAACAGGTGACTTAGAGGATGCAGGTAAGGCTCAGGTAACCAGTGCCTTCTTTGTCTCAGTTTTTTGAGTTGTGCAGAGAGGAACCTCATGAGGTTCAACAAGGTAAAGTGCAAGGTCCTGCACTTGGGAAGGAACAACCCCAGGACCAGTACAGATTAGGTGCCGATCTGCTAGACAGCAGCTCCGAGGAAAGGGACTTGGGAGTTCTGATTGATTGACAATAAGTTGACCATGAGGCAGCAATGCGCCCTCATGGCCGAGAAGGCCGAAGAGATCCTGGCCTGCATCAGGAGGAGTGTTTCCAGCAGGTCGAGGGAGGGGATCCTGCCCTGCTGCTCAGCCCTGATGAGGCTGCACCTGGAGTATTAGGTGCAGTTCTGGGCTCCCCAGGGCAAGAGGGTTGTGGAGCTCCTAGAGAGGGTTCAGAGATGAGCAACCAAGATGATCAAGGGACTGGAGCACCTACCGTGTAAGGAGAGGTTAAACGAGCTGGGCCTGTTAAGTGTAGAGAAGAGAAGGATGAAAGGGGATCTAATCAACATGTATAAATACCTCTGAGATATGACTGTAGGGAGGAAGGGGCTAAAGGGGCTAAACTGTTTTCTGCAGTGGCTAGTGATAGGGCAAGGGGTAATGGATGCAAGTTGAAACACAACAAGTTCCATCTCCATGTAAGAAAGAACTTCTTTCCTGTGAGAGTGCCAGAGCCCTGGAACAGGCTGCACAGAGAGGTTGTGGAGTCTCCTGCTCTGGAGATTTTTAAAACCCACCTGGCTGCCACCTTGTGCCCTGTGTTCTGTGTATCCCTRCTGGAGCAGGGATTTGGACTAGATGATCTCTAGAGGTCCCTTCCAACCCTAAAGATTCTGTGATTCTGTTTTACTGAAAATATGTAGTCCCCAGTGCTTAKTGGGAGGGTTCAAGGAGGAGAAAAATGGTGAACAGTGGATGAGAGTCAAGTCATGGTTTACTTGAGAGAACTCACAGAAATCCCTCAGGTAGGAATTCCAACTGTCTTGCTCAGGGGCATGTCTCATTGAATTTTGAACATCTACTTCTCCACAGCCTGCCTGGACAACCTGTTCCAGTGTTAAACTGCCCTCACTGAAAAATATTTTGATTAGGTTTATATAGAATTTCCTGTATTTTAATCTATACTCATTGCCTCTTGTGCCATCACTGGATCAGGCAGAGCTTGTGCCAGCAATCTGTGAGCACCAAATACCCACAATATTCTGTATGAAATGCAGAATAACAGGATTGGTTGATCTAAGATGCTCTGAAATACTCCTTTTGTCATGTGAGGTGGTGGTGATGGATTTACAGGTGGACTTGGTGATCTTGAAGGTCTTTTCCAATCATAATGGTTCTCTGGTTCTGTTCTATTTATGGAAGTCATGSAGAGATCATAATAGGCCCAAAGAGCAACCAAAGAATATTTAAATAACTTCCTATGCTGCAATAAATCATTGTTTGGCAAAGCCGTCAGAAGTGATCTTTAAGACTGATCTTTGGTCTATTCTCTGCTGATGTTCACTAGATTCCTAGTGRGGAAAACTTAAAAGAAAATTCTAGAGTTCTACTTCTTCCATTGGTGTGAAATTTGCTTTGACTTGGTTCCTCACAGTTTGACTGATCATGTTTATCATTTATATTAATGGTGGCAATTTGTCTACTCCATTTTACACGACTTCGTATCATAATTTTTACTACTCGACACCACTGAAATTTACTAGTCACTGATAATAAGCACAATCAGTACATGTACACACACCCCGCCTCGACAAAATATCACATACAAATCACATTCATGAAGGAATTTGTTTAAACAAAAAATGTTTAAGTAATTTTGAAAAAGTAAGTATGGGCTGCTTTCTAGGTGAGACATGAGTAATAGCTTGGGAAAGCCTTGCTTCTCATAGGCTGAACTCAGTAACTTGTTTCATTCAGTGCTGTCCTTCAAAGATGAAACAGATGAAAATAGTACAAGAGTACATTTATGTAACACCATGTCTTCTGAAAACTGTCAGCTCGTTCTCCCGGTTTCTAAATTATACTTTTGACAAGCACATGCGGAATGTGGGCACTGTGATTCATTGGTGGAAGGATGAAGACTGAATCATCCTAAAATGATCCAGGAGGAGGTGGATATGGTGGTATAGAAGGGCGCASTAGAGGAAGCATGCTGTACTGTCTGAAAAACATGTTCAGCAATGACTGAAGTGATCTGAGATGTGGTGTTTCTGTGGGAATGAAAAAAGAGGAGTGTGATTTCTCTACAAATCTAGCCTGGAAAAATAAATATATATAKAGAGAGACACATACAGAAAAACAAACAAACAAAAAAACCCAAAAAACAGAAGAGGTCTCTGGGAACAGGCTTTTAATTTCCATCCTTACAATTAATCTCAGTCATAAATAATAGGGTAAGTGTTGGGGTGTCATCTGTGATGTCCAGCAGTCTCACCTTGAGACTCTGATATTGTCATTGACCTAACTGCCCTCTAATTGTAGCTAGTGATGAGCTGACAATGTCATTGATAGTGTACCCTTAAAAAAATCACTTTCAGCTTATTTCTTATTTATTTCAAWGCCCAGAAAAGAATGGTAATATAAAAATTCTCATGATATATTTAATATTTGCTATTTTAATTAATCAACTTTTACAATATACAAAGAAGATATAGTATGAAAAAACTACGCATTAATAACACAAATATATAACATACAAAATACTTAACAGGCCTTTTTGCTATATATCAGATCCTTACTAAACAGATTAAATTTCACTGTTTGTTTTTTATGTGGCAGCTTTTGGAGATATTGCTAAGGAAAGCCACAGAAACAACTTGAAAGAAGTGGAATAAATATTAGTAGCTTCAACAAAACAAAACAGAAGCTGATTAATGATTTATAACTATTTACAGTATTATGTTTCCCAAAAGAGATCTTTTTCTGTTTTATAGCWCTACCTTGTAAAATAAAACTATAATGCCAGTATTGGGCAAACAGGAATTTAGACTCCCCTCCGTAATAGCTCTCCTCCTTAACAGCTAGGTCCATTACTGATCTTGTCAGCTGTTCTGAGGTGAGATCTGAAACAGAAAAAAGAAATGTATTAGTCAGGAAATGTTATTGTCTTATATGAAATTATAACCTCTCCTAAAAATCAACATCATGTTATCTAGACAGTAGGGGATCCATATTATTCCAGCCATTTTTTAAAATTTAACTGTACTCCACATGGGAGCAAACAAAGAAAGTCTACACTAGCTTTTCATATAAAGGTTCAAGGTAGCAACTGAAAAGACTTACTCTTATACATACATTTCTAAATAAACCTTGAATTAAAACAGACTCTAAAGCCTCAGCTGGGTATGTTGAGCTTCCTTTCTTAGCTACCAATAACTGTGTATTTCTACCTCCTCTAACCTTCTCTCAAGACTGTAATACAGCAATGCATACAGAAAATCAAAATTTATTCAAACATAATTTTGTTAGAAAGTATCAACATATCTATGCTGAATTTTTGAGAAGATTTCTCTATGTCTCTGCTCTAATTCTAGCTTCATTCTCCCAGACATTAGGTAAACACCATGTAGATGTGCTGGTTCTTCAGTCATTGACAACAGCTCAAGATAAAAAAAATTGAAAAGTACTTTTGCGTTTCTGAGAAATTAGATAAAATGAGCATAATTCTGAAAGATGAAGCTCATTCATGAGTCAGACGAGCCTTTCAGTTTCCCTGTCACCTCCCCTCCTC
This sequence comes from Eudromia elegans, assembly GCA_003342815.1. Classification (NCBI taxonomy): domain Eukaryota; kingdom Metazoa; phylum Chordata; class Aves; order Tinamiformes; family Tinamidae; genus Eudromia; species Eudromia elegans. The sequence goes on along the minus strand of PTEX01000277.1, from coordinate 803,680 downwards.
TTCTGAACTGCTGTAGTTATGAAGACATAGAGATTTTCTTTTAATAGAAAGAACAAATGTCAGGTTAAAGATGATCAAAATAAACATTTTTTTTTCAGTTAAAATATCTTTGTCAGGATAATCTCAGTTCTTGTACGTTTGTTTCTTTAAAACTGGATTTATTTGCTGCTTTTCCCATATTAATGATCCCTTATGACTTGATCCTCTGCAACTGAGCTAAGGAACAGAATTTATTAAAACCATGAATATCTAGTTGAGACACAGGGTCTGTCTAAATTTCTTTAAAAAGAGCAAGCAAATAAATACATATTCAGAACTTTTGAAGAAAAACATACCTTTCTAAAGACACACACATTTTATTTCTTCAGGGAATATTATTTATCTTACTTTTAGGTATCATCACATTTACAGAGTTTTCCAGAAGTGAATATATATGCTATACTGTCACTCTGCCCAGGTGCAAATTGAAGAAATAGGGTCAAATACAGTCAAAACAAATTGCCACCATGAATATTTGATGCCTAGAAGTCAATGACAAATTGCCTGTTCACTTTACTGGAACTAGGATTTCAACTAGAAATGCCACTACTGAATAAAATATCCATCATATACAAATAGAAAATATTCATTTATCATTTCTTTTTGTGAAAGTAACAGTTTCTGATCAAATTCATTTGGGCAATTCTACAGCATATTAAAATGAATAATATCAAATATTTCTGAAAGGCAATAGAAACAGAATCAAATAACTTAGTTTCAATCTGATAATTTTGCACATAATTGTTTAATCCTGTTCATGGTTTAGCTATTCATTCACTGAATCACTGTAAAACTAGGCTGACTTTTCATCTTCCCCAGTCACATGGCTACTTTATTTACCCAAGAAAGGGGCAGACTCTTGAATACATATATGTTATGTCAAATGGCGAAAAAAGTGATTATCCAGCTTCTCAGATACCACAATTTTCACAGAGATGCAACAGCTGCGTCATATTTGCCAGGTACAGCTACAGTTTGGTCAGTAGAAGCAAAGATTATATTTGATTTTTGAATTGCATTTTTAAAGGTTTGACACACTACACACAACTAAAGTTAGTGAGAAGTCTTAGGTGAAATACTAGTATAAAGAATCAAAGAAAGATCTATTTCTTTTACCTGACGTAAAAATCAAGTATCTGGCAAAGGAAAGAATGCAAACAATAATAAGGAACTCAATGATTGGTTTTACAGCAAACCTAATTTCCAGAGGTGCCCTGTCTTGCTCAGCTATTGAGTGAAAAATCAATGACTGGACACTGGGCTGACGTGGAGAAGCACAGCTGTCAACACTGTGCTGCTCTCCTGCTGCTTTATGTCTTCCCTTTCTTAAATCCTTTCACTGGTTTCTATATTCCTTCTGCATCAGTTTCAAGTTAGTTATTCTTTGCACAACTTGTAACCAACTTGTCTATCTCTTCTCTCCATCTTTTGCCCACTTTTTGAGTATTTCTGTATTGACTCTGATGTAAACACACAGATGCATATAGTCAAATTCCCTTAATCTGCATTTGTGATTCCTTCCTTTGCCTGTTTCTACCATTCCTAGTTTTAAATCTACCTTTATGTTAGTCTGCATAATTTCCCATGTGACAACCTGCCAGGCAAGAGTATTTTCCTGACTTCATCCACTGCAGGTGGCTGATAAACTGAAGGCAGCTTTATCTGCTCTGAACCAGCGTAAATTCTGGTCTGTGAGCCACTTTTTTTGAATAAATAAATAAATAAATAAAAAGAAAAGAATGAGTGAGTAGGTTTTATGGAGAGGAAACTCCCTAGAAAAAGACAGATGAGGATTCAAGTCAGCATATGTTTTTTCTATACTTATCTCTGTACTGAGATTGAGGAGYAAATGAGACAAAATGCATTTCCATGGTAGGCCCCTGAGAACCAAATGGGAGACAAAAACATCACCAAGTTTGATGATGCCTCCAGGCTTTCCCAGCTGGGAGCACTGCCACAGCTGATGACAGCTTGCCTGGCATAATGCACCAAGCTCTCACTTCCCGTGTTCCTGCAGCCTTTCCGGAGAGTCCCATGGATGACTGTAGGTTCAGATGCAGTCCAGCGATTTCTGTTTTGATGTCTGTTTATGTAAAGGGAAAGCAATGCGATAGCTTTGCACATTTTAACCCCTGTGCCTGAATGACACAGAGTCTTCAGGCCAGCTGCAGAGCTTTAGGGATCAGTGTTCAGCTCTTACTCTGGTGCACTGAATAGATGGAATGGAGCGTATGTATATCCTAATGTTGACTTGCACATTTATTTGTTAATTTATTATTTTTAAAACTATGATACTGTGTCTTTAAATACTAAGAATATTTTAGTATCTAAATATGAGGTATGAGTTTAGGCTCTCACCACGGTTAATGAACTATAGTTAATACAGGCAATGGACTCTGGAAAGCAAACTAGCTCATCCTTGAATGGCCCCCTGATTGTAGTTGACTGAACTGCTCTAGGATCTGGTGGCTCTGCTAATTAGATTTCCATTGTCTGTAATGGGAGCTTGGTCAACATATGCACTATGTATATGTGTACATTTAGGTATCGTCACCTGCAAGCTGATTTCATCACAGTAGGATCCATTTAGGATCAACACAGAGAAATTAGTTATTCTGTGATGCAATTAATTTCTTACTAAAACACATATCTGAAAGAGTCAGAAGAATTCCACTCCAGACCTCTTCCAATTTGCTGTCATCTGCACTCTTTTAGAGATTTTTACTTTTATACTTACTTTTGAAGCAACATTTTAAAMATTTTCTCAGAGCTAGAATTCTCTCTAGGAAAAAGATACATAGGAAGTCTATATAGGGCACCTAGTTCTTTCTCATTGATTTCAACTAAGCACATGTTTTGCTCAGATATAGTTTTGAAGGGTATTTGATGGTAAGCCCAGTTTAACATGTCCTGAACCAATTTAAAATAKATTACAATTTCATATTTTAATTAGCACAAATAATTATTCCTTTAATTGCCAATCTCWTCACTAAAGAGCCTTTAATAAGAAGATTCAGGCAGTTCTAAGCTGCTATATGCTTCCACAGAAAAAATTCTCAAGGGCTATTTTCAATTAAATATTCTGTTAACCACTATGTGACTTTTTTAATCAGCTGATTTTGCTTTTCACTTCCATTGTTAGATGTTCACTGTGCTTCTCCACTATTTTCCATTCYGGTATGACTATAATGCTGAAGAAAAAGTCTCATGTAATCAAATAAGGTTAATAGATTTTCAAACTAGAAAGAAAGTTACGATCTTTTAGCCTGAATTTCTAAACCACCTAGGCCATGAGATTCACCCATTAATTCCTACATTCCACTATAACTTCTTTTTCAATTTTATTGTGTGTATTAGAAATTTATCCAGTCTTGATTTACGGACTTCAAGAGCTACAAAATCCAGCATATCCCTCCTTGTTCCAATGGTAAGTTATTCTGAAAGTTTAAAACATATGCCCTACAAGWTTCATCATTTGAGGGGTTTATCCCTTTCCATGGTAAGTTGAGCTATCTAGGAAAATCCTTCCTCATTTTGTTACTCATAAATCTGGCACAAATCAACTCTTAATATTCTTTTCAATGTGTTGCATACATTGATCGGAAAATTATCCCTACTACAAGACATGCTTTCCATATTTATACAACTAAACAAGCTCTTCCATTACTTTTTCCAGTTTCTTTTTCAGTATGGACATCAGGATGAGACCTAGGGTTTTCACTGATATATACAGAGGTAAGATATTTCCTATATACCTCAACTTAATACTGGGTAGCTTATACATTAATAAGCTCTTTCTAGCATCATTATATTCCTCTGACAAGAGTTTGTATTCTCAGTTCTGTGAAGTTCTTTTGTTTAGAGATCATCCTAGGAAGTGATCCACATCACACCATGCAACTCATATTTCACCTCTGTTTTTTTACAAGCCATGAAATTTCACTCCAATTGCTACACTGCAATTGGAGAGCAATTGCTTTTACTTTTGTACATAATTTTGCCAGATATACTGAACTCCTTTGGAGCCAAACCAAGTCTCTGTGGAAAGGCTGTACCTTAGCTACAATTATCTATTAGTAAATTGCTGCTATCAATTTTGTATTTAATGAGTATTCATCCAGTTTTAATAGTGTACTTTGATTTGTATAAATTTATTTTTTTAACCACTGTGGCATTTAAGATTAAGAAAAATGTCTTGCCAAAGTCTATTATACATCAGTCAAATGTATGATGCCATGTTTTTTGGCAGAGTTAAATAAACATTATATAAAACCTTTTTGATTATCATTCATGATTTCAATGCCTTTCATTCTTAGCTGAATGCATTCTATACTGGACAATAAATTGGGCTTGCTGGAGCTTTGCATGCATGCCCTTTAAATGTCAGACACCAGATTTCTCAAAAAATCAAAGAATGTGGCTGATTTAAAACATAAAGTCCATTCATTATGAAGGGGCAAACAAACCATCTAGACCTTCTGTATATTTAGGCAATAAGTATCAATTTAAGATAATGGCTRCATTTGCAAAAATGCTACATTAACTAAAATTCAGAAGCAGAAAATAAAATGTTTCTCCACACACGGTTTAAATAACATACTCTTAGTTACACATGTGACTTACTGATACAAGTATTTGTAATTATGTATTCATTACAAATGTAGCGATTTTCATAAAAAAATATTATTTGAACCTATATCCGACTGAAAAGAAAGAGGCTTACACTAATAAAGCCATATTCCTAAATAAGTACATAATGCCTACTCTAGTGTAAGTAAAAAAAAAAAATGAGCCATTCTTCAGGCATGATTTATTCCACCATTTTGTTTAATTTCTTTTTTCTTTCTGAAAATTGACCAATTACAAAAGCCTAGGTACACATTTAATAATGACCTTAATAGTGTTTCTGATTTGATATCTGTGGCTGTAGTCTTTCAGACAACAGTGCACTTCATGAATTGACAATGTTACAAAATGTAAATTTGCATTCTCAGTTGTATAATGTATAATGTGGTAGGAAACTTTTTYCCCCCCCTGAGTATTTATTTATTTATTTATTTTGGTAGGTGCTTCAATACTGGGATATACCTGAAGGTCACTACAGGCTAAAATTAACACTCAGTGTTTGTGTTCTCAAATTTTGCAGGAAATAATATTACTCGAGGAAAAGCAAAGACACAAAGGCAATAAAGCTCTTTTATATTTTGATATAAAGTAGAAAATTAAGTTCAATTTTACTTATAAAATCCCATAGTGTGAGAACAACTCGATTTTGCAAGGTATAATTTAACTTTTTTAAAAATTCTMTTATTCCTGAATTACTTAAACAAAAGTCTTTCTTCCAGGACATTATTTAAAAGTTAATTAAAAACATTCAGAGCATATATATCATTAAATTCTGTTTTAAACAGCTTTTTGTAGAGAATAATAAAAAAAAAGATTTTATTATTACTTCAAATATTAAATATAATCCCACATCCAGGGCTGTCCATAATGTTTGAGCCTTCAATTTAAAAGCTATCCTACTTTTGGCATTCACGCTTACTTAATTATTTCTTACTTGAGGAGAATGATTCTTCCTCTGGCTGAGRCAGCAGCTGCATCATATTGATGCAATACAAAACAGGCAAAAAATGTATTTGTTATTCTTACTTGGACAGATGACTTGAAGAGACTCTGTTATAGAAATGCCATCTAAAGTAACAATATTGTCGCTTTGAGAAAAATTCATCTACCATGGTTTTTATGTATATCCTTTCACATATCAAGCTTTATTTTTATTTCCTTAATTATGCAGTTATTTCCTGTATGTTCCATTATCTTTTATTWAAAAAAGAGAAAGAAAGAAAAAAGTCTTTAAGATATCCTATTTTATAATTTYCTGTTCTTTTCTAGAGCAGTAGCTTCCCCTTCAAGGAAACTGTTAYAATTTTAAATGGACGGGGATGAATGATTCCAAACTTTACTATGGGTATTTGACTGCCAAATATATGATTAAGGTTGGACAATTTGTTGATATTTAAATTACTGATATTTTCCAGTATTTCCTTGTGATACATTAACTGTCTGCCTGATTTGCAAGACAATTATAACCCTTCACCTGTGCCAAAGTTCATTAAGTGCAACGTCCTGTTTCCAGWGATAGCGAACTGGTTGTAGTTTGAGAGGAGGCAAAAACCTCTCTGTAGGAGACCTTGTCTCCCAAGGATACCTCCACTCAGTTTTAAGTATACAAAGAAATGCCAAGAATTTAGCTTTACATTCTCCTTCACATAAATATTGGAACCTAAATCATTCCTAGCCAAACCTTTAATTTCCTTGAGTACATCTTTAAATTCTTGGTATTCCAGCCAATTCACAAATTCTTTTCCAAATTCCTTCAGGGTAAAAAATCTGTTTGTTTTGTACCTTTGGCAATTTGAAATAATTTCAGCCTTCTTAATTTATAATAGCCTGCAGTAATTTATGCTGCTGCCAATTACTTTCACTAGAGATACATTTAGCTACAGTAACCTCATATGACTTGCTGTTAAACCATATTGGTTTACTTTTTGCCTTTTTTCCGTGGGTATCTAGGCCTTACTAAGTAGAGTGGGTTTTTGTTTGTTTGTTTGTTTGTTTGTTTGTTTTTATTTTTGTTTTCTATATGCAAAGATTTATTATACTTTTACTCATGCGAATATTTTATTTTCTTAGTTGCTCTGCCATAGCTCCCTGTGCAGTCACTTATAAGGTGTATTTCTTGCAAGGCATTTTCAAGTAATCTTGAAGAGCTAAGKGTACACATATGAAGATACTGATCACTAGTTAGTATCCTAAATTCATCGTATACTAAATTTCCTATGGGAGCTTGCACTACATGAAGAATAATCTGTTTCCTGCATGGAAATTCATATTTTTCAGTCAGATGTAAATAGATGTGCTAAATGAAGGTAGTGTACAACAAGAAGGCCTGGAAAAGTATGAGGAAAATGGAGAGTTTAGAAAAGAGAAAAAATATTTCCCTTACTCTATTAGCACATGTGCTAGTACTATATATAGTCTAAGCAGGGAACTTTTTAAGTAATGTTTTAATCCTGCAAGACACTTTTTCCTTTAAGAAATTTTCTTTAATTTCAGGTATACTACATGTTCTCCCTGGTTGCCCATATTATGTTTGTAGATTGACGTAATCACACTATCTCTTTGTACCACAACCTCTTTGCCAAACATCTCAATTAATGCTATTTTAGGATGAGAAATAATTCTTTTCTTTCGTCTCTTCTCATCAATAAACATAGTATTTTAAGTGAAATATTTTGAAAATACATCTTAGTATATATGATTTCCATCTCTTTACTTGTATATATATTTGTGTATATATTTTGTATATACTTTTTAATTCATATATACACTCTTTACTTGAGTTTGTGTATATATACTCAAATATATATTCTTTATATATATATATTGTATATATATATTTGGCAATTTCCATTGTCAGCTCCTCTCTTTTCCTCTGTTAGAGACCTTCACTGAAGTCTTTGAAGACAGCAGTAAATGTTTCTTTGACTGATTACACTAGAAAGAACAGAAATAGCTTTGCAGCTACTAGTGTAGACCCACTGTATGTTGCAAAATTTGTTAATGGCAGGAACCTACTAGGGGTTTTTTTTTGGCAAATAATATATAAATTAAAATATATATTCTTTATATAATGTTTCTTTTTTCTTTTGATCACTTTATTAAGATAAAATTAGTCTTACCAGCTGTCCCATTGCAAAATGAGTTGATAGCAGCTTTGTTATAAACTTGATTCTGTCTTATTACAYCCACATATTTGTTGGTAGGACACATCAACTAAATATGCTTTGATGCTTCAGCCTTAATGTACTTTATGATGCATCCTCATCGTCTCCAATAACTCTACTGGGGCCATTACCCACTAGTTACACATTAACTAAAACAGTATGAACATTGTATTTCACCTGCACAATCTTCAACTTTATTAGAAATGTGTGCCACCACTCTTGACTGAAAAGATAATCCAGAAAAATCAGATAAATCAGCTGAAAAGTGGAATATTTCACAGAATATGCAGAAAGAGAACTTTGTATTTTTAACATTAGTTTATGGATTAAAAAATAGTCCTTGCTTAAACAAACAAACAAAAAGTGCTAAACAGAAATATCTTAAAAAGACATATGTAATCCTGACAATAAAAGAAACAAAGATGTCTACAATACGAACTGCAGCTGGTACTAAAATCTCTATAAAACTTGGTTTTTAAAGAGAGCTTTCACTGTATTCCCRTTTGGAAAACACTGTTGTAATTGTCTCTAAAAAAACATTTTATTAGGTCAGTAAGGAAGCAGAATGAAAACCTTTTCTGTGTCCTCCTGGCTYTATTTTAACTTGATCTCAAAGGCACCAAAGGTGCTTGAGTGTTGGAATTAAACCATGAAAAACCAAAATGTGGTATTAGTAACATGCTYGGCTATCCAGGTAGATCCAGGGTAAAAACAAGGATGGAGGGAACTCATTTTGTTTTCTATTATTGAAATCAACTGCATTTTGATGATTTGCTTTCTAAAGTAACGACTCTAATCAGAATATAATTTCAAGTCTATATTTAATATGCAATTACAAGCTGCCAAAGACTAAATCCTTATTAAAAATAATTGAAAAGATAAAACCTTTTAGCTCCATTTTTTTTCTGCTTGTCTCAACATTMCACCGAAGAAGTATGAGCAAACTTAGAATTTAGAGTAAAGTAAAGAAAGTCCTAGAAAATGTGTATACTCATCACTTCTGGATTTACAAGCTGAATGAGCTAATAACTGATGACTGTTTTAATTGTACTCATATTTGTAATGAACTTGTGCACCTCAGTAAAGATTCTAACTTCTCTGACAGTAGTTTCACCTAGAAAATGGTAATGCATTATATTCCTGCTTTGTAACCTCAGCAGCTAGATCCTGAGCAGCTCTTACTGTGACGGATTATTTTTGGTTCACTGGTTGTGGCAGATCCTGTTCACTGACTGACCATCTTTGATTTTCTGGATGACAGGATTGCAAATATGTGTTTATACATTGCATATAGGAGTGCTTGTTTTCAGTAAGGAGCAGTACAGAATAGAATGGCATGGCATAAAGATTGAAAAGATCTTATTGGAACAGAAAAAGATGCTTCACCTCAGATTGATACTGTAATGGAATGTTCTGCTGGACAAACTTCTTGAAGCCGAGAAATTGTGTTTTGTCAAGGATGTAGTCAGATGTACTGTGTAGAGGAATCTTACCTCCTTTAATGCAAGTCTTAGTATGCAGAAACACCTTGTCTCTTTCCAGATATCCCAAGAGCATTTATGTTGGTGACACGAGAAATGCAGCTGTTTTTTAAACTTTATGTGAAAAATAAAGTGGGAAAGCGAGAAAATCACATACTGGTTGAAAAAGCATCCTCAGCATTCCTGGCGTCTTTGYCAATAAGTGTGCGGGACAGGAATGCCCATTTTAACTGCTGGCCTCTGCAGAAGAACTCTTGTTTATCTGCAAGGATGTTTACATGCACATTCATTATTATCTGTGACCTGAACTGACCAGATCCTAAATGTTCCAGGTCCACATCAGCATATCACTGAGCCCAGTTTTTGCTTGAGTTTGTATTTCAGTAAGTGCTAGGCACAGGGAGAGATCATCACCTTCCATCTCCTGTCACAGAAAGCCTGCAAGGGCACACATTGTTTTCTGCATTCTTCCACAGAGGCACTTTCTGTATAGTCCAGGTATAAGTTATAATGCAGATAGAGGATAAAAAGAATTCATGTCTCTCCCAGGTTGGATCTGGAGGCATCTGACAGGCAAGCAACAATAAGATCTGGAGGCAAGCAACAGTAAGATACCTTTACTGTTGGGTGAGATGGAGTGTTAAAGGAAAAGAAAACATGAACATGAAACTTTTCATTAAACTCCACATTCTCTCCAGATAAATGGTTATTCTGTTGTTCTTGTTTGATTTTCTAGTTTGGTAGCATGTTGCTTCTTCTGGCAATTTTGCTTTCAAGATTCCTTCATTCTCTAGCTACACTTTTTCCTGATGGATTGAGTGAGAAGAGGTCAATTTAGTTTAGCCCAATGTGCCATTGTCTATTTCTAAGCTGTGTGGATATTTTAAATTTTATTCCTGAGCTGTATTTCTAGTATGTGTCCTACTTGACATGTCTTTGGCATATAGACTAAGAAAAAAATGCGAGACTCTGCAGGGATTCGCAAGAGAAAATCTTGGATAAAATCCCATAGGGAATATTGCCAAAGACAAAAGAAGACTCACAGCAATGAAATAATTAATTCCTTCTCTTGCCATGGTTCCAAAACTAAATTGAAATGGATAAAAGCATTATCAGGAAATGTAGAATTATTTTATTTTTTGTTTTTGTGCAATTTAGTGCATGCCTCCTCAATTAACTGAAAGTGAGGTGGGTTTTTTTTTGGTGAAAGCAAGGCCATGTTCATATACAAAACAAATTGTACTATACTCTTCTTCTAAGAGTAAGTAAAGTTCCATCCTACAAATTCTTACGTACAGATGCAGCTCCATTGCCATGTAAGATGACTGACTTCCATATGCATTTTCTCAGAGACGGTGTAAAACATTTAAAAGGTTTTGCTGAAAGAATAAGATATAACTGCTCCTGGAACTGCTTTAATTTTTCCTGGTCCTATAACCAATATGTATGTGGTGTTCTACTTCCTTAGCTTTAATGACTAAGTAGTTTTGATCTTGAAAAATTTAACAGTGTTCTGTTTCACAGGAAGCTATTTAGCAGTGTGTAAATCTCCTGAYAAGAAGTAATAAATATAACTTTTAGGTACTGTAGTATCACAGACCAGTTGTTTGATTCCTCTAGGAAATCTTTACTCTATTGTGAATCCATAAACACTATATACACAGTCCTACAAGATACAAAATAACTCAAGAGACAAACTTGCACATGTCTGTGGTCAGGACTAAGACCAAGTAAAATAAATTGGCAAATACTTTCATATTGTGAGATAACATACCTTTAAAAATCAACTGCCTATGGAGATGAGAGATTTTTACTTGAAAATAAATAGATTTTCTCTTGGTGACCTACATAAAAGAGTATTAATACTATTCCAAAAAATTTAAGTACAGAGACAACAGAGGAAAAACTGTAAAATGTGATTTTCACTGGTATTTTTTTCACTAGCATTGATTTTTTGCTTGACATTAGCTTTAGCTGATATTTTAGTGTTCTGCTGCTTCAGCTGTCAAGTTCTGTTTGGAAATTACCAATATCATTACTGCATTGCTTTTTCACATAAATATTTCCTACCTTTTCACTAAATCTAAATTCTCTTAAACACATTAATGAGTATTATTGAAGTAAAACCATAGAGTAAGATATTATCTAATATAATTTAAGCTACAGTAAGTCTTACTATAAGCTACTTTTTTTTAACACAGGAGTAAATCCATGTATAATAGAAATGGTCTTTTTGGTGGCATTAATCTTTTGATTTGGTAGCTTAAAAATTCAAACATTTTCTTTTAACTTTCATTTAAAGAACATTTTTCTTTCCATACATAGCACTTTGGATATATGTAAATACACAATCTACAATCTATATGTAAATATAGAATGTAAATACACAATCTACAATCTATATGTAAATACACAATCTACCTTTCAAAAATTTTGAAAGGTCATGAATTTATTAAAAAACAACTATAAAACATATCAATTTTTTTTCTTAGTCTTTTCAAATTCAAAGAAAAAAAACGTGTTTGCATCTTTCTTAAACTGAGGTTTACCAAAATTTTAGCAGAAGCAATGCAAAACTACACCCATCGCCAAGTCCTCTTTTACCTGTGAGCATTCCAACATGAATACCTAGTTTTGATCTTGAAAATATTTTCTTTCCTCAGCTTATTTAAAAGTCATCATTTTTCTCTGGTTTAATTCCATCATCTCTTTCAGATTCTGCTACTCATCGACTCATTTGTGCAGTTATGCCTTCTTTCCTTTATTATCAGTCCACTTAGAAATTGTTGCCTTTGCTTCTCCATTTTTTTTTTTTCCTAAAAAAGATTCCTTTCAATACCATGTTATTTTCCAGATCATGGTGGTTATATTAAGCCTTTGCTTTATAGTAGTATGTATTCAGTTCTAGTTCTTATATAAAAAATGACTTATGCTATGAAACTTAAAAGTTAGGACATGAAAACAAACAACCAACAACTACAAAACCCTACCTATCTAATCACTTGCCTTACTAACCAAAACATCTGCTTTACATACAATGATTAAAATATTGATACCAGTCTGTGGAATAGCACTTACATATTTTTTTGACTTTATTGTTGGTAAACTAATTTACAACAGCATTATAACAGAAAGATCATAAAGAAATCATGTAAATGTATTAACTCCATAGTGTGGTATGTGGTAAGCATAATTGTTCATTATGTTTAACAGGATAGTAAAAAGAAATAAAGTTTTTTTTTTTTTTTTTTAATGAGAAAGTAAAATTATTCATTTTAGTCCACTGTGTCTTTCGTAATGCATAACTCCTTATGTATGCCTTATGTTTCCTTCACAGCTGAAGTGATAGAGTAGCTCTCCAGAACACTCAGGAGACCCGTGTGAGCTGGAGTTATTAGCAGGTCCATCTTTGGAGAAAATCCTTACCAAACTGTCTTATTAAACTGTGGAGTTTAAGCTTATTCTGACCACCCTGTGTCCACAAGCTTTGAAGGGCTGCTGACCTCCTGTCAGATTTTCCTATGAACTGTCAGTTTTCAAAAACCTGTACTTCATGTTCCAATGAAAAGAGAGTTTTTTAACTTTTTTATTATTATTTTTTTCCTTCTATAGTAGAAACTGAATAAATCAGATCTGCTAGTGTACAGAAAAATTCAGAAAATAAACTTATAATGGGAATATATTTGAGCTACAAGATATCGAATGACTGTATGGAGAACATTAGTACTTTGTCTGTAATTGTTAAAGAACTTTATTAACCACTTTATTAACATTAACCACCCCCCCTTTTCTTTTTTTCTTTTTTTCTTTTTTTTTTTGTGATGAATACAATGCATTTTAATTAAAAATATGAGGCTGTTAATTGATGTAAAATGTGAGGTTGTTTTATGCTGTCCCTCTGATGAGACCAAGTGGGAGATTCATGGCGAAGAAGTCCTTTATGAATGCAATGGACTATTTTGTCCAGAGGTATATAAGCTGACAAAATAATAACCTACACACATCAGTCCATAACGAACGGCATTTCATGGACTGCATTAGCACTTTTTAAGAATGTTGCTGAAAGTTATTCCTAGGCCCTTTGCTCTCTACATGTTTCTAAAGTGCCTGGAGGGTCCACTGATTACAGACAGCATCCCCCAGCCATGGGGTACTTTCACACACATCACTTGTAGTCCAAGCATCAGCAAAGAAATTTTGCACACACACTAATCCCTACTAGTCCATAATCCCTACTAGTTCATAACAGGCACTGTTGTTCCCAGCAACTGTTAGAAACCTTTAATACAGTTCAAGAAAAAAAAAAAAAAAAAA
>PTEX01000277.1:716624-788786 GCA_003342815.1 Eudromia elegans | reverse complement strand
CTGCGGGGCTGCTCTCCAGGAGGTCGGTCCCCAGCCTGTAGGCATGTCTAGGGTTATTCCTGCCCAGGTGCAGGACCCTACACTTGCCCTTGTTGAACTTCATGAGGTTACTCGCCGCCCAGYTGTCCAGTCTGTCCAGGTCCCTCTGGATGGCAGYGCAGCCCTCAGGWCTRTCAGCTATTCCTCCCAGCTTGGTATCATCAGCAAACTTGCTGATGGAGCACTCCATCCCTTCATCCAGGTTGTTAATGAATAAATTGAACAGGACTGGACCAAGGACTGAACCCTGGGGTACACCACTAACCACAGGCCTCCAGCTGGACTTGGCACCACTGATTACCACTCTCTGGGCCCTGTCATTCAGCCAGTTCCTAATCCACCTCACTGTCCACTCATCTAACCCACACTTCTGGAACTTGCCCAGAAGGATGCTGTGAGGGACAGTGTCAAAAGCCTTACTGAAGTCCAGATAGATGACATCCACCGCTCTGCCCTCATCTATCCATCTAGTCACCCCATCGTAGAAGGCTATCAGGTTAGTCAAGCATGACCTCCCCTTGGTGAACCCATGCTGGCTACTCCTGAGCACCTTCCTCTCCTCCATGTGCCTGGAAACAGCAGTCAGGATGASCTGCTCCATCACCTTCCCAGCGACAGAGGTCAGGCTCACCGGCCTGTAGTTACCCGGCTCCTCCTTCTTGCCTTTTTTGAAGACYGGGGTGACATTGGCTTTCCTCCAGTCCTCCATCACCTCCCCCGTTCTCCAGGACCTTTCAAAAATGATAGAGAGCGGCTCGGCTACGACATCCGCTTCTTGGACCATCACTACTACTAGAAAAAAAATGCTTGTGAACTGCAGTGTCACAGGTGGAAACACTTAGCTGAAGAACTGTGGGTTTGGGTAAGCTAAAGTTAGGTAGAGATAAGAAAGTTTTGTGAAGCTTTCCAGGAATGCCTGATATGAAATCAGGGYAATGAGAATAACAGTGAAATTTATTTTGAAGGCGTTGAGTGCACTTCAGTTTTCTCAGCTCTAGGCTACAKCTCCAACAATATTTGGGAAGGGAAATTATTGCAATTAAATAACATTATCGTTAAAAATAATAAAAAAATGGCCTGACACAACAGAAAGTATATTATTTATACTGTTCTTGGTCACTGCTATCTCGTTTACCAAATAGTAATCAAAGTAACCAGGAAATGGAAAAAGAGGCAACTTGATACCTTGTGCTTGCCATCTGACACCAAAAAMCAAGAGTTAGGGCAATGTCTTTGAAGTTTCACCTCTATGCTTGATGTCTTATGAGTGACTTGTTTCCAAACAAYAAGGAACACTTACGCTGAAAACATTCATATTAATTTTTGCTTTTCCCTATAAATATTTTATACCCTTTAACAGGATAATGGCATTCTTAAACAAGTTTATTAATTAAAGATAGTATCATATTATCCCATTTATAAAGAGTGATGGAATAATGCAAATTAGAATTAATTAAAATAACGCAAATCATTTACATTATCTTCAGATATTGTCTTGTATTTTGTTAGAGGAAGTGGAACAACTTACAACTTTTGATTTATGAACCAAGATCAGTCAAAGAGCTGGAGAAGTAAACAAAACTATTTATTTTTCTACAAGAAATTCATAAAAAGCAGAAGTAGAATACAAAATGAAGTAATAAATTCTTCATTTAGAAAATATATCTTTTGACAATACAAGAAAATGCTTTGAAATGTGGTAAGTGAATTCAGAATGCACTTCCCAAACATACAGACTGCTAAAATGGATTGAATTGAAAAAAATATAGGCATTGGCGTGGATATATCTGACATTTTACCCGCCACTAAAATCGGACAGTGTAGAAAGCACAGCTAAAACTAACCCATGATTGAAGGACAGATTGATTCAAAGAGGCAGATAGTTAAGCGAACTACTCAAAAGATGCATGTGTTCTGATATAACGATAAAGGAACAATAAAGCGTAAGAGAGGATACCTTTCCGAATACAACAACAACAAAAAAAGATGAGTCTCAAAGTTACACTAACAATATTAAAAAAAAGTTAGAACTGTCAAAAATTTACATAGAATATTCTTTCCATTGAAACTAATCATAAGTAAAATTGCAGACATTTTACAATTAATATAGTGAACAGTTCGTATCCTAAAAAATAATTTGTTCTAAAGRTAAGTACCACTTGGCTGAACCATTGTTAATGGCTATTAAATAATTATTCAAGTGTACATCTCCGGTTAGCTAAATGTCCTTTGCCTCCTAGTGARGAAGCTGAGGTTAAATCTTAAGTGYGCAACATAATATTCAATTCACTTACCATATTAYGGAGTTATAATAATGATCAAGAGAAAGAATTAGCTTTCTGCTTTCCTTGCAGATTTCTTTGGGCATTGGAAAGATACTACTTTAGTAGGTTGCACTTCTTAACTTTGAGTAATGTTTTACTTCCTTTGCAGAGATCACMGGCTACACATGAAATAATAAAAGCTGTGTCGAAGCTAGTCAAAAGGATGGCAATAAAAACCCTCAGTGAAAGAAATGGTTCTTTCTTTGTTGATCCTGTTTGTTATATCTCACTGGTTATTACTTCTGAGTTTATTAATTTTGKTTTTTTGTGTGTATGTGTTTGGTTTTGCTTGCTTGTTTGTTTTTGCTTTTGTTCTTTWTGTTTTCTCTCCAATTATCAAACCAGTAGATTTCCTCAATTATTGCTTGAYCTCAGTATATTTTTCTCACCTGGACTGTTGACAAGCCTTTCATTTTTCAGTGCAGACATTCAGGTGAGACTCTCCCTTACCCTAGACAGGCTGCTAGTGGTTGACTGGCTCTCAAGAGGGATTTGATTAACATGTAATTTGTTTTGGTTTTCATGACTACAAAGCTGCAAGCAGCTTATTCTGCCAACTAGTTCATCTTTAAGACCCACCAGGCACACCAATGTTTACAATGCAGACAAATCTGAGAGTTTATATCTACATAATTCCTCTTCCTGCTCTTGAATTTTAATTTAGTGACACTGAGGATAAGGAAAGATTTTGTTCATTTAAGGAAGAACTAGACAGAGAAATCAGCAGAAACCTATACACTAATGTAAAAGGTAGTTGGCTCGTATATTTAAAACTCTTCACTCCCTCTTCACATCCCCATTTTTTAATGCAAGAGTGGTACATCTGTGCAACAAATCTAGTATCTATATACAGATGGTGTTGACTTATGTTGTGTAGCAGTCCTTATCACTTAAGATATAATTCTTATTCAATATGTCCTATACTATAATTATAGTTAAAATCACAAGGTCATAGGGTTGCATAGTTGATACAAGTTAAGTGTCACTGTAATGCTTTTTCATTAAATTTAGAACAGAATTATAAACTTGGCGGAAACTAGAAAAATTCATATAAATGGAAATGCAAACATGAGAGCAAATTAGCATGGATTGCTTTAAAAATCATGTAATTAGCTCACTTTTCAGCCTCAGTTTCAACCATACTTTATTTACACAGCAACACAGTGATTTCGCTTTTTCTAAGGCAGAGATAAGAAATGTTATACCATTTATTTTCTTGTCTTTCTCCAGCTCAGTAAATGCTATATTATTTTTTTAATAGATTCAATATTTAGTTAATCATATGTACTCTAACTTACCACAAGGGTTGTAGAATTTTGCTATTCTTATGTGTAGCTGACACCGAGCACTTTTGAAATTAAAAAAAGAAAAACAAAATAATTTTATTGATTAGATTTTTTTCTTTTCCAAAAGAAGCACATTTAGAAGCACATTTTCAGGGAAGGAAATCTCCATGCTGCCTCTGAAAGTGAATGCCACAGTGACAATGAGAGAACAATAATGTATAGCTGCCTTCCTTTCCAAATGTAATCCTGCTCTCCATAATCAAACAAGGCTCCCACTGAAGACAGTGGAATCTGGTTGAAGAAAGGAAGGACTTGAAGATAATATCTAGTTTGTTTAACTAGATAACAGGCAAGTAGAAGATGCTATTGAGGATTTGTACCTGGAGTCTTTCCAATGTGGATAAGAGCAGGAGTGAGGAGCATCCGGTGGTGGTGGTGTGAGCCRCCACTCCTGAGTCCTCTTCAGCAGGAACTAGAGTCACCAGCACCAAAGATGAGGTCGCTGGGACTGGTATTAGCCCAGACCTCCTTTTCTTGCAGCAGCAGGAGCTTCCTCCTCCCTGCAGCACTTCTGGGGCTCCCCCTCCTCAGTCAACCCTCTCGACCCTGCCTGCTGAAGGACTCTGAGGGGGAAAAGAGGTGGGAGGAGAAAAAAGAAGACATGAAGGATGGTCAAACTCCCTCGCATGTGCAGTCAAGTGGCAGCCAAGCTCCACAGGTGGAAGTGTGAGTGATATCTGAAGGCATGGGAGTGGAAGCAATTTTTTACAATGCCTGAATAGGGTGATGACCTAGTCTTAGACAGAAAAATATCTAAGGGTTAGAAATTATCGAGTCCTCAAAATAACCATCTGGTCCCAAGTTACAGTTAAACCCTGAAACTGTGATGATTAACATCCTGATCTTCAGGCTTACAAAGTCAGGGTGACACTTTCTGGAAATGACTATTTATTCTGAGTAAGACAGTTTGGATTTGACCCTTATGAATAATTAATTTCTTGAATTACTGGCTATAAAAATCCAGATCTAATCTCTCAGTTTTCCATAAGCACTAATTACCTCCCACAGATTGCTAACAAGTTATCACCTTTCTTTTTTAACATCCTGCTTTTTTCCAGTGTTGTTAACAACTGCCCTCTCTTCTCCTCAGTTATTGCAGTACCATAAGTTAAAATCAAAKCAATTGATTTGTATTTCCTGCCTCTATTTCAGACTTTTGTCATAACGTTAACACACATTTTCCAAATGTTGTAAATTTTAATGAAAGCTTTTATCTCTTTCTGTAAAACTCAGCTGATTAAAAAAACAGTGGATGCCAAAATCCTAGGCAGGGGTGCAGTGTAACACAAGACTGTATTGGTATTGAAATTAGGAGTGAGGTCAATTTTCTGAGTGAGAATTGAAAGGTCTTATTTCACATTAACTTGCCTGGAAGTAAATTGGAAATTACATCTCCAGAGAACAAGGCAGGAGGCATCAAATTTGGAAAACTGGCCACCAAGACCCTGAAACACATACAGTCTATGCCATTARTTTTATTTGAGCGCTTAAGGAGAAAGGCATTACAAAAACCTTGACTTTCTCTTCTGTTGCTGTAGTATGAAAAATAAAAATAGCTATATATTCAGATAAGCATAGTATGATTTTTTTCTTGAGGTTAATAATGCCTTTTTTTTTTTTCTCTGTAGCTGAGACTTATCCAGATTTGGGTAAGCCATCTGTCAAATGAAAGGATATTGAGCTCWTTCCAAACTGCAAGGATAGTAATTCTAGCTGTTAATAACAAGMGATGAAATAATACAAACTGAGCAAGGCTAGCAGAGTAATTATCAACTCTTAATAAAGCTAAAGTAGAGGATAATAGAAGACTCATTTAAAATGAAATTATATATATATATATGTATTTCCCACCAATCAGCACCAGCTTCTGGACAATACCATCATATATGAATCCAAGTACATTTTGTCACATTCTTTTACACATAAATCTTTGCTGACAATGACACTATGTAGTGGGAACATCCTCAATCTGCTTAATGGCTGAAATTCAGTTTGCGAAGAGGTCCAGAACAGTGATAGGCAAGAAATATGACCAGTGCAATTTTARGTAATGAAATAAAGAGGGTGTCAGCCGGAATATGTTCAGGCAAGCTCAGATTCATCTTGACTCTGACATGTTAGTAGTCAAACACTGTATTTTTTTGATTATGGTTTTCTAAATTCTGTTCATGTACCAGCAAAGTTATTGTATATTAATTGGAATATATTACTTGTTGTTGTAAATTGTCCTCAAACCTCAGAGATGAGCACAAATATGTCCCCGACAGGAGGACTCTCTCCATTTTTACTTCACTGAATTTTATCCTGGATTTATGCCATAGCCTATTCATCTGGATTTACAGCGCCTCTTGTAAAGTGATTCCTGTGAAGCCAAAGCTATTAAGGGGGCTGAGAGCACAGCGCTGGGCACTATTCATGTGYTACCTGGCCCTTTCTGGAAAGTTCATCTCTGAGCATCCCACCTTTCAGTGGTCTTGGTGGGGTGWGGACACTGCTATGCAGCATGATGCTGGCCTTCAGAGGGAGATGCTACACACAGGGCCTGGAATTAGCATGCAAAGCTTTGCAGAAATGAGCCTTTTTTGAAATAGAAAGGAAAGTATCATCTGAGATTTTTTTCCCCATATCTGCCTGTTTTTTTCCTAATGCAAAATAGTAAAATCTGCTTTTGTATTATGGAAATCATATATACACRCACTACTTAAGAAAAGAACTTTGAAATAAAGGCAGCTGGACATATTTTCAAACATTTTTTCTCAATGTTGTAAAAGCTAGAGATGTGCAAAATAAAATGTTTAAATGTTAATAATCCAGCACAAAAAAAAAAAAAAAAAAAAAAAAAAAAAAAAAAAAAAAAGGCTGAATGGAACTGTGAAAATTGGGAAATATCCATTCACATGCATAGGCTGAAACAGATATGGCACCTTAATAGAGTCCAAAGAAGATGATCAGTTCCTACACATCTTGCTACACTAATATCTCGCTACACAGAGTGAATTTGCTTCTTTCCAAGTTGTCCACCACCACTTAATTCACAGTCACATAAAATTAGATTGATTCTGATGCATCCTCACTACAGTCAGCGGAACTGCACTAGTGTAAATATGGTAGGAAACCTGTGGCTCAGGCCCTGAAATTWAAGTGCTGATGTGTTAACTCTTTTGGCATAACTTAGCCACATTGTTTATGAAGGACTTCTAATCGCATTTGCTTGATGAAAATTATATAATTTCTAACTTAAGAGTAAATCTGCAGACATCGCTATTTTGCACTACAAGTATTTTATCCATGTGCTGTGCTTTAGTATATTCTGAAACTGAAAAAAAAAATCTTTTTGGAATTGGATCTTTTTTTTTTTTTTGAGAAGACTCTAAGCACAGAAGAGTTTATGATCAGAGAATGCCTGAGATTTCAATGTAGATGTAGTAGAGGAAGTTGAGATCAGGAAAGCTGCTTTTGACTTAGGAGAGAAATTGCTTGTTATGTAATCATTGACTTACCTTACCACTTCCTTAAGGATTCCAGGAGGTATCTCTAATTGGAGAAAATACCTTTCGTAATCAAGTTTAATCCTTTGGTAATGGACTGCATAATATTTTCCCTAAGATGCTAGGATTTTTTCTGTCCAGTACCAACAAATTCTATTTGAAATTTCCCGCACTTGATAGTTATAATCTTCTCCTAATTTTGGACTGCTATTTCATTGGTTTCCAGTTCAAATCTACTGTTCTTTTCTTAATTCAGTGTTGCATTTGCATGCATCTTCCCACAGTCAGYCTTTTATGCATTTTAGAAAGAATGATTTTATCTCTTTTCTTTTTTTTTTCCCATTGGGAAGTCCATACAAACCATCTCTTTTACTCSCAATATAAAAAGAATTATTTTCTCTTGATATTCCTAACAGATTGYCCCAGTCTGAAATACTTTTCTCTTGAACTGAGTGACAAAAATTTTACCWGATATTCCTAAAGAAGTGTGGTCACTATGGTATGACTCTTTTCAGTGATGCCCAGTGRTAGGAGTCAACAAACACAAAATGAAACACAAGAAGTTCTGTCTGAACATGAGCAAAAATGTCTTTACTGTGAGTGTGACAGAGCACTGGAACAGGGTGCCTAAAGATGTTATGGATTCACTAATCCTGGAGATACTCAATCCTTGGAAACATGTTTAGTGACCATGCTTGAGCAGGGAGGTTGGACTGGATAATCTCCGGAGATCCCTTCCAATTTCAGCTATGCTGTGATTTTGTGCGATCATGTGATTTCTCCACTGAATATTCCTCAACTATAGGATGTATCATCCTATACACGTTGCATAAATAAATATGTATTTAAGTTTCAGACAGGTGATATAGTCTTTTTTCTCCTTTGAATTCTATCTAATGAATTCTGAACTTATAGATGAAAGTCTTGAAGTCTGTCCACATGTGCGTAAAACTTGCATTTTGAGACGATATATTTCATTCCATTTTTTTGATTCCTCTACTTAAAGATATCTGAATTTATTCCTGGATTACTTATACTAATTTCCATTTTACAGGCACAGTTTTCTGAAGAAGTGTCATCAGAACATCATGTTACCTCCATTACATTACTTCAGCGCTAATATAGTGCACTGCATTACACTACAGTGTGGAATGATATGGACTGCTCCACCATTTTGTGGTGTTATTTTGCATTCTCAATGCACAGCTTGTCAGAGGCATACTTTGTTTACATAAGAAGCAACAGCATTTCTCTTTAAAAGATGTACAGTAAAATTCTTGAAACTCCTTGAAGAAAACCTGCCTTGAAGACTACAAATAACACTAGAAAATTGCTAGCTATGCAGTGTTCTCTGAGCTCACTTTTCTTGTAAATTGTATCACATATTACATTTTATGTTGTTAAATGAATGGAGTACCATAAATATATATGGTATACAAAACTCAGCTATATTAATGCTCCATTGGGGAACTTAATTTTTATATTTTCCACTTAAGTTTCCCTAAAACACTCCAGYATATGCTTAACTTTACTCATGTGAGTATTCCCCCTGAAGTCATTTGAACTATTCTCAAGCAGGAAGTTATACACACGTATAGGTCCTTGCAAGATRAGGATAATAGCTGGGTCAGCTCAGGAATCCATAGCCTGATCCAAATGTGATGTCTGACTTATATAATGAATTAAACTGAAACTCAAATTTCAAGCCTCAATATCCCACAAGATCTTGCGAAATTCTGAAAACTGTGGCTTGATTCCATAGCTAAACATAATAGAGCCTTGTARTTTCTGAATTTTCTGTTTGTAGATTAAACTTCATTCTATAAGTCTTTATGAAAAGCCCTTATGTTTTTTTTTTTAATTCTTTGACAAAGTCAAGAACAAATGAAGCACATGCATTTAATTTATATAATCGGAAAACATGATTCAGACTGAAAAATCTGTTTTTCTTTCTTAAATACTGAAAATTTACTTCTGTGAATGCATTGACATACAAGCATGTTAGCATGAAGTAGTCAGTTCTTAAATAGTCTTCAAAGTACTGTGTTTTAATCTGCTGTAGACAAAATGATAATGGCTTGATAGAATCCTGGCAGCACTCCAGATGTGAACATAAAATTAACAGATAGGAAAGCCAACATCAAAATGCAGATTTTCAAATGAGGTTTAAAATAGTTGATATGAAATTGTAGAAGTATAACCACAAAGCCATTATATTTTCCTAATTGAGAAGAAGGAAAAGAGTGGTAGTTCCATAAGAGAGCCGTAAGAGAAAGGCTCTTTTCATTGAGTGAGAAAAGAAAACAAGAGATATCTGTAGAAATGGAGAGATAGGAAGGTTGGTTTACATAAGTAGTGGGCAAAGTAATCATGTGCATTGCTCTTGCAGAAGCTCAACAGCGTATTGACAATGACATCAGAATGGGAGCAATTCTTCATTATCTGAGGTAAAAAGAAAGTAATGAGAATTTTTAAGAGTGGGAATGACTTTGTCTCTCATAATTGCCACTGTAGAGACAGACCGGGGTTTTCCACCCAGGCCTCGGAGGCAGCGTTAGCAGGTTAGATCTGCCCTTATAATAGTTTTTGTTTTGTTTTGCTTTATTTTTAAAAAATTAATATTTTATTTTGTTTTTGGTGGTTTTTTTTCACCTCTTTCCTGACTAAATACTTTAACTGACTGTTTGATGATTTGTTCCAGGGATTAAATCTAAAAGCTGTGGGCTATAATTTTCCAGGTCCTCCATACTCTCCTTTTCAAGGATAAATAATATGTTTGTTATTCAGTCCTTCGCAATTCTTAAACATAATTGCTAATGATACAGTTATTACCTTTTCTAGTTTCTTTGGTGCCTTGAGGTGAATCAGGACTTTCCTACATGAGTATATCCATCTCATTTAAAGCATATTAACCCCTTTATTTTTCTCCAAATACATCTTATTTTTAAGGTCCTTAAAGATCTGGTTACAATTAATATTTCGTTTTGAAAATTGAGAAAAAGACATTTAATGGGAAAATTCTCTCTTCATCATTCACTATTAACTCCCTTCCTTATTAGTAAATGATCTACACCTATCTTTTCTTTCTTTTTTTTTTATCTATAAAAGGGAACTTTTTGGTTTGTGCCTTGTTCCAGTTTGCAGGGATACTCAATAAAATATAGCGCCAGCTTTCCCCTTCTATGATTTCGTCAGTGTAATTTTGCGGATGAGAGAGCTAAATTAGAAGTTATAATATTGCTTTGTTGTTGCTCTTAAAAATTAACCCATGTTTTTATAGGATTAGTAGATTAGATATCCTTTACATTTGGAAATACTACAGTGTGCGGCCTTTTCATGTCATCTATTTCTTTCTCCATAAATTTGAAAAGAAATTCAATAATTTACACCAGAAAAAAATGGTCTTCTATATATCTCCCTATATCTACAGATCTGTTACTTACAGAAAATATTTCAATATACAATTTCATAGGGTGAACTTTCTCCAAGATATTTTAAATTTAATTTCTGGGCCCTTCATTTTTACTTTATAATCATGTAMCAAAATACCTACAAATTGAATGCAGTACGCTTTGAAATTTGTGACTCCTACAAGCTGACAACACTTCCACACTTCAGAGCTTGTGCAGCTCTCCAGCTTAAAAGGCAATACAGCCATTTGTTCTACAAGCAAAATTCCATGTTTTAAAGATCATATTTTATTCCCCAAAGGCAAATCAGAACACGACCTCATTGCTCCAACTATTGACTTCAACTTCTTTAGCTTCTTTTACTGATCTTTTAGTCTTATTCCCTGTGCCTATTGTTCTCTTAGTGATATCACAGAGTTTCTTCTGGACAGTAGAGGACACCACATAGATGTTCTCTTGTTGAGCAGAGAAAAGAAACACTCAAGGACACCTCTGCCAACTCTCCTCTGTGCACCTAGTGGTGATGGTAGTGATTCTGCCTTTGTGCAAGAGCAGCAGGGATCCTTTATGAGATGTACATTATCTTAGAACTGTACTTCTCTCTCATSTCCGTTGCTTGGCAGTGACAATGACCTTGACCGCCTCCACAAGGTTTCAACCATAAATATAAAGCTAATAGAAGATTATACAGCTGCATTGAGATAGTCGAGTGACATAGGTGAATTCTGTAGCATTAGATAATATTATATGGATGAGGTTACAAAAAAAAAAATCAAAAGTCTTTCTTGTGTATAAAAGAAAATCTTGCTTGAATCAAATATTTCTTTCTAAAAGACAACAGCCATTTCTTGATCAATTGAGTTGATGATGATGGAAATGAATGGGGTAAAGCAAAGTACCCCAAATACTGTTCCTGCTGTGCATACTTTACCAATGTAGGTTAAGGTATTACCGACAAAAATTGCAAAGTCATGGAAGATTTACAATTTCAAAACCAGTAAATTCAAAAGATCCAAAAAAAAAAGCATGACTTACTTATGTATGTGGAGCTACAGACAACACTGAAATTACATCAGTGTAAATCATAAGATGACCAATGAATCCATCGCTGAAGCACCACATGTTATCCTAAGATATTTTATAGCATTTAATAATAATAACAAAAGATTATGATGCTGTTTTCTCAGTTTTTATTGATTTCAGTGCCGTAATAATCCCAAATATTCAAAATTTTGCTCATGTATCTGCTGAGCTGTCAGGCCAGCAACAATTTGAAGAGTTTGTTAGCCATACTCTCAGCAGTTTATATATTACCTAAATCTATTTACTTGTCGTTCTATAGAAATTTCTCAATTGTATGTCTAGCAAGCTGATGAACCTACTACCTAGCTAAGTACTTGATGAATCAAATTCCTAGCAGTTATACCAGAGTTCAGGGATTCCCTTCATCTGGAAGAACTGAGAGAAATTTTGTGAAGTTCACCTAAGGCAAATGCAAATGCCTGCACCTGGATTAAAATAACTTCCTGCAGTGATAAAGGCTCGGCTCCAATTGGCTAGAAAGCACCTTTGCTGAGAATGATCTGGATCTGTGTGTACAGTAAGTTGGACGTGTGTCTGCAGAATGTTATTGCAGCAAAAGAGTTAGCTCCATAACATTTTGTATTAGTAAAAGCATAGCTGGAAGGTCAAGCACAAGGATAATTTTTCCCTGTTTGGCACCCGTGTTGGTTTGGCACTCCTTTGAAGTACTTTTGGAAGTTTCGAGCCCTCCAGCACAAGACAGGGATCAACAAAAAAGGGCAGTTCAGCAGAGGGCAACTAAGCCAGGCAAAGAGTCTGAGAGAACTAGATTTGTTCTGCATGGAGAAGAGAGTGAAGATGGAGTGTGAAGCTGCTGCCTTCAAATATCTAAAGGTCACAATGAAGTCGGGATGAGGCACTTTCTGGTGACACATATTAAAAGGACAAGGGACAACAGTAATGAGTTGCAACAAGATGAATTCTCATTGAACAAGGAAAAAGATTATTCAGAGGGAAGGTAACAAAACACTAGAAAATGATTCTAAATAGATATACTTATATACAGACGTGATATCTCCATTCAGGACTAGACCCCCCAGCCATTTGATATACCTTTCAATTAGCCTTCACTGAGCAGCAGTTTAAACTAGATGATTTCCACAGCTACCTGCCAATTCAAATAGTTCTATGATGCTAAAAATCAAACCCTATATAGGTTTCTTAAAATCTGAATTCTATCTTATACTATCAATGGAGAGGCACCATTAGCTGGACTAATTATCCTTTTTAGTTAATAGGTGCACTTCAGTAACTGCACTGTCCTAGAGACTTCAGTCTCAGCTGTTACAAATGGTAAACAGATAGAAAATTCATGGTACAGAAGTTTGCTCTGAAAATTAAAACTCTGCCTCATGGGACACCAGGCACAGACATCATGCTGTTTGCTAGTTTCAGTAAGCAATGTCATACCATTAAAAGTGACATTATTGAAGAGATTTCATTTTCTGGTTGGGAAACTGCAGGAAAGAAGTGATGAAAATATAATAGCTGCAGCTGTTTGGAAAAGTATTAAGTAGACTCATTTTCCAGCTACACCCAAAAAGTTCTAATACAGATGGTGTTACATTTTGTTAAAATGTATTTTGGAGGAAAAATGTCAGACTATTTACCATGCTATGATATTCCTTTGGCATTAAATGTTGAGGGTATCTAAGATGGCTACACGGGGCTGGATATAAAATACAAGGTTTATTAAAGAATTATGTCATCCTGCAGTGGTAGGGAGGATGGACAGGGTTTGCTAGATAGTGCTAGATGTGTAAGCAACTGAATCAAATTTAAAGTGTCTAA
The DNA here is from genome assembly GCA_003342815.1 of Eudromia elegans. Taxonomy (NCBI): domain Eukaryota; kingdom Metazoa; phylum Chordata; class Aves; order Tinamiformes; family Tinamidae; genus Eudromia; species Eudromia elegans. The sequence continues at coordinate 775,305 of PTEX01000277.1, read as the reverse complement.
TCTTCTCATATAAACAATGGTTATGCAATTAGGCTTAAATTTCATATTGTATTTTAGAGAAAATTAAGCATTTATATTTTTAATAGTGAAAGTATTTCATTAAAAACCTGCTGGTGATATCGTATCTTTTTTTTAAATAATATAACATTACTATAAATGCAAAAATCAAAATACTCATAATATCTTTAGAAGTTATTTCCTCCAAAATTTTTTGCACATTCTAGGTCTATTTAGATCTCATGCAAATCTGTATTTCAAAATCTAAAACCATCTGAGAAATAGAACTTTCATCTTCTCTGCAACTCTAGTAGCAAGAAAGTAATAATAGTTAATGAACTAAGGTACTCTGAAAATGAAAATGTGCAGAACACATTAAGAGAAAAATAAACTTTGTCTATAACAGTCTATAACATTTGCCATCCTCCAGTTATTATTGAGTTCTGAATAAGAGAAGAAAGATATTATTCTCCACAGTTTCCCACTCTATTTTTGCAGAAGGGATCTCATTATTTTTCCGTTGCAGCTATGACACAAAAAGTAGTGCTTAAAGTTAACACCTGTTAACTGGACATGATATATCATGTTGTTATAATTACATTATGTTTATCAATGATAATGATGCAAAAGCAGGTGGTATCCCATCTCAAGTGCAGAAGGCCATTGCTTGCCCATTGCTTATATAACTACAGGACAAAAAACAAGACAAAACAAAAAAGAAAAGTAGGTTTAATGTAGAAATAGACTTTTAAAGGAGACAYCTATGAAAGAGATATTACACCAATATGCTAGGTTGCTATAGTACAGAAACCTTCTATTTTTATTTCAAAAGAAATATGGTGGCAAAAGAAGACATTCATGCATGATGATAGAGAAAATAAACCTGTTTGTGGCTAATGTAATGGAAAATTTAGACCATTCATGCACGTGAATATCTATGCAAATCTGACCCAAGTGATACTGCCAAGGTCAGGGAAATGTATGGTGATCTGCTGAATAWGTGCTAATCATTCAACTTGAAATGTGGTTTTATCATAAAAGCAATTTTGTTAAAAATCTCATGTCATTCTCCAGTTCTTTTTCTCCTGTGACCTCTATGTCATGCCCGTTCATTTAGCAAATTTTCATACATGGCTTTTCTTAGTAAAACATCTCCTTATCCATCAAATTGTGTTTCTGTCTTGTGCATTGTTAATGCATCTGAGATAATAAGTTAAAACTACTGAAGCTCTTAACAGGAGAGTGACAGTATTCTCCATTGTACATTACCATCTATATGAAAGTGTGGGATAGTGGTTGAACTTGAAGGACTTCTTGAAGTTCTACACTAAAAAATGAGCCATGTTAAGCCACAAAACTTGAAAAGCATAAGAACTGTAATAAGTACATATAGGCTAAGGTTTTACAGAAAAAAAATCTCATAGAAGATCTAGAGAATGTGAGTAATGGGAAAACTGAATTCCATATTAAAAGAATGGGTCTTTGTTTATTTCTCTGAGAGCTTTATGAACTTCAAGACACTACAAGACGTATCAGGTTAAATATTCCACATTTTGGACGCACTCCAAGCACGCTGACAAAACCAATGGGGTGTGACTAAATTATGTTTTCTATACCAGCTGATTACTGCAAAAGCCAGCATTGTGCTAGTTCCATTTGTTTGGCAGGTGCATCTGCAAATTCATGGTTCAGTTGTCATCACTGTTTCCTTGGCCCACCTCAAAATCACCTTCAAGAAAGAATTGCAGAGGCAAGAACTGGGTCCTTCTTTGTTAAGAATAATGTTCTTTCAGGCAATGAAAGCCACTGCATCTGTACAGGCAAGCAAAATATTTTATTTGCACATGCACTGACCTTGAAGAATTGCCAGAAAATATTCAAGTTTCAACTTACTGCTCACTGCTGTGCTGTCCAAAAACTTGCATGCAAGTAGAAAGCTTGTGGAGCTCTGATGAAAGCTGACCTGCTGAATTACCTCTTTCAGGAACAAGTCTAAGGGGACATAGAATATTGATTGAGAAATATTCTTTTCAAATTTGATAGTGATTAGTCCTGGTTCTAAAAACACACTAATTTACTCTTGATAAACCTGAACAATAATTCCCACGAAGTAAGTGACAAAACTAAAATCTCTTACCCAATGTAAGACCATGAGTATCTACTGCTTTGAGTTGATTGTGTAGATTGCAATGAGTGGAAGAACTAAAATATAGTTTAAAAATGGAGGCACAAGTAGAGATGCTCCAGTCCAATAATTTTTATTCAAGATGTATACAAATTATCTCTATTTAATCTACTCCATGAAGGTCTGAAATTATTAATGCATCAAAGCCAAAATGGAGAAATGAATTTGGAGGGATCATACTCTTTGTGTTCTCCATCAGACTGTGCAATATTAAACACCACTATCTGAGCAGTGATCAACAGTAACTGCAAAGATCCTTTTATAATAACCCAATGCATTTTATTTATTTATTTGCCACTGTCACTACATGGATTTACAGAAAAGGTGTGAGATCAATAACACTCTCAGCTGAGCAACAAATAGAGCAAAAAAGATGCTCAGCTAAAAGAGCAGGCATAAAATCTGATGATGATCTCTGTTTCTTTAACATAATTTACTAATTCTTTCTTTACCTGATTTGATCTTCACCTACCATCTCTTCATGCCACATCTACTTTTCTACATTACTGTAGTCTAGCAGRTATAAGCTGAGTCTTGGTGATGAGGTTTATACAGCAAAAGAAATAAAAAATTTAGAAATGTCTGTAAAACAATAATTCCTTTTCCCATGCTTGCTAGCGCTCTCTCTGACAGAAACATAGCCTCAGATGCTATAGCCTATTCAATAAATTACTCTGATCCATTCAGAGAACAGCAACAATATGACATGACCTAGAACACTAGTTGTGCAGACGCCCTACAAAACACTTTCCATTTCGTTGCTCATAGTGTTCTTACAAAATGAGAACAAAAAAAAGAACTGCATAAAAATCATGGAATAATTTAAGAAATTTGAAATTGTCTATGAGAATTATATGTAAAAAAATAGCTAAAGTAATTAACTGTTTATGTTTAAAACATTACTTACRTGTAACATCACATTTCTTGCACAGAAACTATGCAGAATATTGAGTTACAAATAAATTTGAACTTTATTGCAAGACAGACCATAATACATAAAAGTGATGTGAGCAGTTCCAGAGAGTTCTTTCTAATAAGGCACTGATGATTATTGAAGTACAACATATAGAATGTTAAAGAATAAAAAATGAAAAAATGAAAGCACTGAAAATCATGTGGTAAAGATGGCTAATAATGAAAAGAGGAATGTTTAACATAGTGAAAAATGGCAAGGAAAACCTTCCTTAAACTTTTCCTTTTTCATAAGGGTTTGCAGTGGAAAAGCCATCCAAGCTCATTTGTGGAAGATCTTTTCCTACCCATTTCAAAATGTTTCTTTTTAAAATAAAAGTTTCAGATGAAAAAGCAAATAGAAAAGAAAAATCTTGGACTTTCTGTTTTGGAAGAACTGAAAAAAGTACAACACACTACTCTATGAGAGAGCTTTATGGAAAAGAGGCATACCTAGGGAAAGATCAGAAAGGTTTCCTCTTTGAAACACAGAGCTACRGTCATTCTGCCAGACAATTTCTCTTATATGAAAGAGCACTGAAATGCCAATACTTTTTTAATGTGCAGTTCAGTTTTCATTTACACAGGAAAGGTGCATTTCCAAAGCCCATTTATCTTGAATATGACATTCTCATCCTGTGCTGTTCATTGCAGAGATGTAAAGGAAACAGTTATTAGAAATCAACAGAAAGTTTGTTTTTCTTGGTCTAGGAATTTGTACTCTAAAATGAAATGCAAGAGGAGAAAAGGGCTGTTTGAATATGCTCCATGAGACTTTGGGCTTTGAATAAGTCAGACTATATCAAAGTAAACTCATATAATTAACTCTCCACCAGGATCTCATTTAATGAGCACAAAATCAAACCCTTTTTGAGAAAGAACAGAATTTAGATTGGAGATGAGTTGGAGCTGAACCAGAAATCTTAATAGAGCTATTTTGTTCTGTTAGAATTGACTCACAATACCATAACTACCCTTAAAAATGCTAAGGAGAAAGAACATACAGACACTGTGTCTCCATTTAACTCAGGGTAATGGAAGTCTTAACAAAGTGATGGCAGTTCTTGTTCTATACATAGATGACTGATGTGCTCAAATGTGCCATTTTGTAGACACTTAATAGTAGTCCAGTTTGGGAACAAGTGCTATAGACATTTCAGCTAACAAACCTTAGCATCTTTGAGGCAATAGCCTTGGTGAATTTCACATGAGAATGTACATGCACAATTTACACTGTAGAAGTTATTTACAACAGTTAACGGAAATGAATAGATGCAAATATTCATAATGTACAAGCTTCTTAGGTACAAATGAAATGTTTCATTATGTCTCCCTAGGGAGAGTTCRAGAGACGGATACAAAATTGTCCTTGTCCAAGGAAGCTTTTAATGACCAGAACTAGCAGTATCCCTTGAATCCACCAGTCTGGAAGCTATTAAGTATAGGGAGAAGAGGAGAAGAATGACAAATTAAGAAAATAATAGCTCAGAAAACAGGAGAGATTGGAAAGAGAGATGGAAACAGGAGAGATGGAAAGACATTCTAGACTACCAGCTCAGACTCTGTCGAGGGTGGAAAACCTCTGCTCTAATCCGGCTGCCATAATATAAAATGGAAAACTGTTAAGTTTAAGAACACTTTTCTATTTCAGTCTATTCTACAATTAATTTAGTCAAGGTCCTGTTATGGAAAAAAATCCTTTCCAAAAGAGGTCTGACTTCAATCATAGCTTCCCTCATACCACATTAACAYCTAATTAGTTGGACTTTTGGAAAATGAATTAAAAAGGAGTTCATATCCACTTTGGGATCTTTGTGGATCTTCTGATCTTCTGTTTTCTCTCCTACTATCTATCAGTATCTGAGAAACTCAGGTGAATTACTCACATTTCTTTTTTTTTTTTTCCCCAAATATGCAAAGAATTTTCCCAGATCTCCAGGAGAGATCACTTACGAAAGAAGTTTCTAAAACCTTTATTTGGTGCTGGGAGAGCTGGCACTTGAAACTAGCTCTCTCACAGACTAGAACAGTGAAATGGCCAACAGGTTAATAATTACTATAGGGTGGGCTGTTATGTGTTTGTTTTGTTTCTCTCTTTTTTTTTTTTTATTTTCTTGTCCATTTTCACGATATTTGTGCCTGTTCATGAAGCTGCAGTTGTTTTACACTGGAATGATAATAGATTTCAAAATCTGAAAAGAAAATATTCTCTAGCTATCCCACACTTTTAACTTAACTAGGCCACTGCTATAAAAGAAAATGGCCCAGCAAAGGCTGAACTAAGTGTGCCAGTGAGCTGCTGGTCAGTTTTTTGTATATTGCATCCTCAACTCCAGTTTTCAGCTAGTCCTGTGCCTTTTGGGGCCAAAATGCTTTGCCCAGGTTTATTCTTAGCTGACCTGCCCATCTAGTACTGGATTCCAAAACCGACTGAAGATCAAAAGCATCCAAATGAAGTAGYTGCTTGTCTACAACATTTCTGCAGAACAAAAGTGCCACAATAGCAAAGGAGAGAGTGTGGGGAACTCCACACCGAGTCGTGCCTTGTCATTCCCAGCTTCTTGTCATATGTATCTACAGAAAATACCAGGCTAAAGCCAATAAGTGTGATCCCTGCTCAGTGATCAACACTAATAATGACTGCAACTCCACCTGGGTTGGATCCTGGAGCTATCTTGGGTTGTTGAAGGAAGCAGGGGAGAAAAAAAGTGAATTCATTGAGGCTGTAAGCATCAGGGAGTGGAAGCACCAGTTTATTTCTGCTGTTTGTCTGCAGAAGGTCAAGCGTAGCAAGCAGCATATCACCACTCTGATAAAATACTAATAATGTATGCAACATAGCTTTGGCTTTACCAAGGCACCCAGAGATCAGCACGACACAATTTATGTCACATAATGGAAAAATACTGAAAAGAAACAGAGCTCTCCCATCCACTCTGTGGCTAGATACTCCTGTCAGCCACAACAGCATTTCATTCTGACCTTTTCACTCAAATAAATCCTCATTTGAACATAAAAACTGAAAAGATCAAGGAAATGCAGAGATTGTTTTATGCAGAAATAGTGCAGAATGGTTTATTTTCTCTTTCATCTTTTCTTTTGTAATCCTAAAAYTGATTAGACTGTAGATTCAGCTCTTATCCATTTGCTACTATTAATGTAAATATCTTTAGGTACTATATAGAGTACAGAGAACCACCTGAAACCACAAACTCCTTTTGTTTTCACTCCCCTTACCAGCAGAAGTAGGAAACCACATAACAGAATCCTTAGACTTCTGGCCTGCTGTTCCTTATGTGCACATTTTTATGAGGAAGGAATTTATTACAGAAACTTTATCGCAGAATGAAATGCATTAAAGCCACTCAAACAGTAAAAAGTGCATTTCAGACCTACTCTGTCTCCAAGTTTTTCTAACAGATAATGCATTTCCTATGGCATGTATCCACATGGACTTGCAGAGATACCCAGATCTGGCAACTATTCTATCTCCTTCTGGAAATTATATCAAAACATTATTTGCACTGATGCTGGGCAGCTGGCTCCACTTTTATTTCTGTTCCTGAGAAGTCAACCTCAACCCTTGGCTGAGTACTGCAGATAACCCTCTTGCCCACCGGAGTCCGTGTTAAATTGAAAACTCCAAGAAGGGTAGAGAAAAGAGAGCAGTGAATAGAAATACACACTCTGAAAACTTTGAGAAGATTTTTGAGGGAGAATAAGTGTGTACGTTCTGCATCTGCTATATTCCACTTTTTGTGCACTAGGGAAAAACAAAAGTTTAGGAGACACACATTTAATCATGATGGGAACCTCTCACAATAAGGAAATACTCTGCCATTTCATATCAGTTTAATAACTGCTTTCCCACAGATCTGTTCTTCCTTCCCTCCTGCAGTTTTTTTTTTTTTTCCTTATTTTTGCTATTCTTCATAATATCAAGGTAAGACTAAAAGGTCAAGGCACTGGGGAGATAGATCATGTGGGGAAAAGAGTGAGGAATCCTAAAACACTGCTTTCCCTGGAACTCTGAAAGACTCAAAGTCAATATACATGCATAAATGTCTTTAATTCATATGCAAATATATTCACATCCATGCAAATAAATTCATTTTTAATATGTACTCCTTTGCTCTGTAGCGTAACAGATGTGTAAGCCATAGAGGCCAGAGACTTCTCACAAGGTACTACCAGAGTGCAGAATGAATGTGAAATGCCGTGCTGGTTAAAGAACAGTTCAAGAAAACTTTCAGGTAACTCAAAAACATTCTCTCAGGGGAATCTTTCTTTTCAGCTCATCTCTGTATCTTTTTCTGCTCTTTCAAATCCCCCCTTAATACATATTTTTTTCCACTACACCTTCCAGAGATGATCCACTACAAATTGAATCTCTACCAAGCACCCTAACACCTTGTCGAAGCCAGGCTCTCTCTTGTTCTATAGGAAATTTGTGTGCCTGTATATATCACCTAAAATAAATAGAGTACCTCTCTTGAGGACCAGTACATTTTGCTCCCTCTGTTGTGCAGGGCTAAACACACAGTCAGCACTCAATAAATAACACTTTTTTTTTTCCTTCCATCTTTTAGTTTGCCAATAGCAATTTACAGCCAACTCCCTCAAGAAGGCTTAAAGTGACATAACAAATGAAAGTCCCATTTAAACAATGCATTCAAACAATACTTTGCTTTGCAGTTCATATGTCCTCAAGATAACAAACAATAGATTTCTAGAGGGGATGTGTTATAATCCACATAAATATGAAAACAGGGTATTTTCAACTTATATTTCCTTTGGCAAAGGATGCTGTTTATTCTTACAAATCTTTTTTCAGCACATTTCCATATTTCACATGGAAGGAAAAGGACAGATCTACCACTGCAGAAAGGCTTTCAGTTGAGTGAATTAATCTCTTAAATGTGTTACTACTAGAGTTGGATAAGCAATTTCTTTACTAAGCCAAGTATTTTCCCCATTTTTCTTGTAGCAAACAGTCTGGGAAATTACGTGACTTCCCTTCATACATTTACATGTAATTGTTGAAATGAAGTTCAATCTAGTATCATTTGTTATTTGTTGTATGTGTCATGGTCATTTTGCTTAAAAAAAAGCTACAAAGCCACCAACTGATAGTGCTTAGAATGCCTTTTCTTGATTTAAATGACTTCAAAAGTAAAGACAAAAATATGAGAGAGTCAGGAAAGCATACTTTTGACCTTTTCTTATAATGATAGTTTTTTGTTTTCTCTTAAACAAGTCATTTCAATGAACCATTTCAACACATGGTTACTTAGACCAGCAATCAGAGCAATGGAGAACATACCAATCTCTGCAGAGGGAAGTAAGAGCAGAACAGGAGTGCAAACAGATGAGAAATTACGGTAGAGAGAAAAGAGGAGATCAGGAATAATATATCAAGTGGGAAGAAGCCACACTGACATCTATAACACAGAACTACAAAGAATCATTGCTTTGGAGATTCATCGGTGGTTTTTTTTGGAGATAGGAAAAATACCAAACATTGGTCTTGATGTCCTGCTTGCTTGAGTACACAAGCTTGTCTTCGGCAAAGGAGCAGTTGGGGCCTGGTATATATTCTACTTTCCCATGTCCTATGTAAAAAAATAATCTTTTATACAGCTTTTAAGTAAATAGATCAACTGTGGGTTTTTTTTACTTTTTTTTTAAACTTACTGCCAATCCTGAAACTGCATTAACATCTATGTGTGTTTTTGTTTTGTTTTGTTTTTCTCCTAGTATTTTTTTTTTCTTTAGGGGACTTGACTTTGTCAGGAACAATCTCTGCTCTTGGATTTCAGCGAAAGAAATCTTCAAGCTGCACCTAGACTACCTGTATTACAGAAATTAAGATAATGACATGTGAATATGTGTATATGTGTATATCATATATATAATACACATATATACAWACATATATATACACATAATATGTGTGTAACAATCTGATAAGATTCTATATTTGATATGGAATATATTCCATATTTTAGATAAACTTTAGAGAAACTCTAGAATATCACTAAATTCTGTCAAAAACGCACAAGCATATTTCACATTAAAGTAGTTACACTGATCTTCCCGGCCTTACTTCTCTGAAAGCTTGATGCCTGCTGCTAAGTTAGCACTGATAAATCTATTATCATTTCTTTGCATTTACCACATTCCAGGAGTTCATTGCTTGAATCCCAAAGCCTCATTCATTGCTTGCGTAGCATCACTGAGGGATGAACATTTCAAGGAGCTGCTCTGTATGTCTTCCACACTAAGTACTATAATACCATATGTGTTAGGTAGCATATGCAGCCTATATGAGCAGCAAAACCTAGTCTTTTTTTGTGTTGCCTGTGCACTCTTGAGCTTTGCCCCACACCATCTATTGACAGCTATTTCATGTGCTGATATGACCCTGCTACTTTATTTCATTGGCCTCTGTATCTTCATTTCTCTCTCCTGACAGTGAATTCTTTTATAGATTACAAGCCCACTACAAAATAAGAGGCAAATATACCAATATATAAATTTGGACACAAAACAAATTATCCAGCGGGAAGAGATGGACACTTGGTATCTCTTTCTATAACATTGTTTGCAACATCTGAACATGATTTGGAGTCATTCCAGACAAAGAAACTTAAAATTTAACTCCAACAGCCATCACTTATGATGTGGGTTCTGAATAAGAGCTTTTCCTCTGGCAATTTAATTTACTCTGTTTTAAAAAGAAAATGTTTTTCACTTCTCATTATCCATAGTTTGAATAAACGAAGGTTGTGTTATGGTCATCTGGTTATGGTAAGGCAAATGCTGCTAAAATTTAAACAATCTGTTTTAGTTAAACCTAAAGATATAAATTAGTTTTCAACACTCCTATGAATTTGAGAAACATTCTCATCAGAGACTGTCTTGACAGAGTAGAATTTTTATTAATAAAAACTTCTCTCAAGTCAAACCAAATAAAAACCAGTTGAGCAGTCTACCAATTTTCTAATTATTCTATTATAAAAGAAACGGGCATGTGCATAGGCTGTGACACACCCATCTTGCTGCCAAAGAACAAGATTAATCACTTTATTTTTTTCACTAGGTAGGAAACACGATTGTCTGATACCAATTAAAATCATAAGATTATTATGCTAAATTTAACACTGAAAATTCTTAAACACCTGTCCCTTCTCCTAAGCAGAGAAAAGAATCACAGAAAATCACAAACTTAGCTGGTCAGCCCTTTATAATGCAGAAAAGAGGCATTTCTGGGGCACAATATCCCTTGTAAGTGTTGCCTTTGRGCTGCGATGAATCTAACTTTAGAATTGCCTCTCTTTTCCTTTGACCTCAAAGTGGGACCAGGAAGCTCACTCCAATGTAGATGCCAATAGCATGTTATCAAATTAACTTGTTGCATATTTTTCCAGATACGTTAATATTCAACATATTTGCTCTCATTTTGAAGAAATTTACCAAATAGGACCTGGGAAGAGAAGACCTAGAAGTGAAATCAGCACACACATTCTGTTGCTGCTGTCAGGTAGCTCAGTCATTATACCCCTTTATTACTTCGTTTTATGTCTCTGTTTCATCAGAGTGGCCTCACTACTTGTGAAGAACAAGTAGAATAACACATCTTTTGAGTGGTTCAGTGAGTTATTTTAGCAGACATTCACTGTTCTGATGAACACTTTCTGTTCATTATTCCAACTGCAGATGGTACTTGTTTGTGGTATCTTTCAGCTTCTTCCATATCAACTGCTCTGGTCTCTGTTTCACAGCTACCATCTTCATATCTTTCCTTGTGAGGTTTTCTGAAATTCCATTTTTTTCCATAACATACCATGACCATATCTAGATAGCTTATCTCCAAGAATTGTTTTTCTGGGTCTTGTTCAGGGTCTGTCTGCAAATCTTCACAGAGGAGGCTCTTTCCTCCAAGACTTGTATCCCACATATGGACTAAATCATCACTATCAGCTGTATCTTTAGGTCTTCCACTCAAGCATTTTTTTTCTGTTCTCTGTTTCCTGACCTCTGTGGTTCCAGAAGCTTGAAGAAATGACTTCAGTATTCCATAAAAATTGGAAAACTACAAATGGAAAAAAACTAAAAACTTTTTTTTTTTTACATCATTGTTTTAGACCAGTCTTGTGATTTTGTAATAGTCTGACTTACAAGTTTTGAATATTACAGATGGGAATAACATAACTGTCTGTGTCAGAGGTCTACACAGGGAGGCCTAGACATCTCCATCCAGAAGCTAGATAGCATACTCAATAAGTGTAAGGGACACAAACATCTATATCCTCCAATTTATGGATAACGCTTTCACTAGAAAGTTAACTACTTCCTATAGAAAGTAATAGATACCAACACAAACAACACAGGCCCAAGAGCAATGCAAGACATTTACACAACTATGTAATTCTATGTACCTTTCGGCCCCTGAAAAGCTTTTGGAGTTAGTTTGCCATGTGGGCTTAATGTGATATTAAAGCAATGTTTTGCATACAAAATATATAAAACATTATTTTACATTTCCGTAGATTCAGCGCTGACATTCAGCTGATTTGATACTGTATATCATGTCATTAAACCTAATTAAGAAAATGCTGCCTCCAATTCAAAAAATCAAAGCTATTTAAGTAGAAAACCTTCTATATTTTTATGCAGTTATTTGTTGAGAAAAAATCAAGCAGTTCAACAACTTGTGTAATAAAAAAAGAGAACTGAAAGAATAAGTTCTTTAAAAATAAATCCACTTGGCATTTTCTGAACGGTTACACAATTAAATTGCATAGTTCTAACAAAAGCACACACCTAAGAATGAATTTTCAAGAAAACAAGGAAGATTGGCAGGGTAAGGCTTTGCCTAGAATGACCGCCCAGAGACTTAATTTCTGGAACATTTTTAAATCTTGAATTGTTTATATCTTTTGCCACAAATCCCCATCACATTTTGTATATATAATCAGCTCACAATATTATGTATTGCACAGCTTCTCTAAGCCAAAGGGCCTGTTTTATTTGATACAAGATCCAACAGCTTTTTCAAATCTTGAATCACTCAGTTCACAAGTGTAAAGATTAATTATGGTGATCTGAAATGAGAATTTCAAATATATACTTGCATTTCCATCTTTTAGCTCTTGCACATAACCTTCAGTTTTTATTTTTGTTCTTTCATCTCGAGAAAATCAGGTTGTTCACATCCAGGGATGCTGTACACTCCTCAGTAAGCACTATATATTGCTGAGTTTTGTGAGACATATCCGCATAGGCTGTGGCACTGGAAATGCACTTTGTGATGATACAATAGCTTGTGAAATGTGATTAAATGTGCTAACTCCTGATGGCATATATTATGTACTTTAGTCACTACCTCCMACAAACAATGAGAATAATTTCATCACAGATGACTATCCAAGAGCACATATGCATTATATCATATAGCCTTTTATGTCCCACAGAAATCTATTTTTATGTGGAGGCTCTACATTTTGAATCAATATTTCTTTATGTCATGGGAGCCCTGTTCTACTCCTCAATTGTSACTTTGCTTAGCTGATGTTAACCTCCCACATGCAGACTGAAACTACAAGGAGCACATTTATACGTCAATATATAACATAAAATCTTGTGTATCAAACTAGGACAGAACAATAAAAATAAACATTTTACACATACTTAAAGTAAATAAATTTGTCCCTTGTCAGAATTTACACTTGTCTTTATCATTCTTGTTGCTCTGTTGCTGCAGAGAAAATGCAAATAGGTTATAACAGGAGTGTAATTATAGCATTTACTCTTCTATAAATCCAAATCCATTAATGTCTTGTAAAACAGTAGAAAAAAACATTTTCAAAGAGAAGAAATTCTTTACATATAGTTGCTGAGTTGCAGTAARCAACCAGAAATGCACAATAACTGGCAACTCAAGTTTCAAGCAGTAGTCAGGTAAGGAAGGCCTGGAGAATGACACACATGCCTTCACCTAAATGGACTGAAGAATGAACACATACGAAAAGAAATGCTGTCAAAATAGCAGTTTTCTCCCCCACATCTACAGACGTGACAACATGCCCTGTGGAACACAGCTAAGGACAAGAATGAAGAAGGTTTCCTYTTACTTAGGAAATGGAAATGTGCTCAGATAATTCTACCAAAACCCACTTTTTCACATAAATTGTTTTTTCACATCCTACGGGCAGAAAAATAATTCACAAATATCCCCAGAAGAGAGCTTAAATTKGCTCTGCTTCCACAAATGAACATTAGATCCAGTGCTCACATCAAGATGATAATGGTGTTGAGAAGTACACAGAAAGCTCCAAATTACAGATATGCTCATTTTTACCCTTGGAATGTATCTTGAACTAATCACAGTAGTTGCCTTTTATTTCTCTTGGGAATATTCATAAAACYTTTCTGGTCCTGAAACTTGAGCAATACCACAGGAAAATGACATATAAAATTTAATCCATCTAATGGATTTTTCTCCTTTGATCTGTCTCCAATATTGTGCTCTCTTGRGAAGAGTTTGTAAAGGCTTTGTTCTTTCTCGGGAACTAAGCATCCTTTGCATATCTAAACTACGTCATTTATTTATTCTGGGGAGATTGTGCAGATTTGATTATACAGAAAAATAATTAAGTAGATTTAAGTGAAAAGCTGGAATAACTTTAGAGAGGAATGTCAAGTATGGCCAAGCTGACTCCTGCATCATTGTGGGATAGAATGAATAAAAAGAGKGATGTGAATATAGTCCTCCTCTAAGGGCAACAGGGAAGTCATTTTTTCTTTCCAGTTGTTGCCATAGAAAGTGAATGTCTTTCCACAATAACACCAATTATGCTGAAAATTGAAAAATGTGTAAGGAATGAGAAGAATAATATTTCCTTCCGTACTGAGGTTTTTCAATCCTCCTGAGAAGAGAAATATGTGTATATATATATATATCTATATTATATTGCCCAATTTGTTTAAAATATCTTTGATGAGACTAGCCAAGAACATAGGAACTGCACTTGAAGAAAAATAAATATTAAGAGGAAATTGTGATACAATTTCTGTATGACTGTGCAATCAAGAATAATGCAAACTTTCTATTAATATTTTCTTTMTATCTGAAAAAAATCTGAAATCGCAGACCACAGAATTTGTTGAGATKAATCCAAATCCTAAATTTTTGTTCCTTTAGTCACATTGAATCAGCATTCAGATGCRTAAGTTTTCCACAGAAAGTGGACTATATATGTTCTGTGACACTAGAGAGCACTTTCAACTCCCTAGGGTTGATGTATCCTTAGCAGCTATGCTCCTGTTGACATGAAACCCAGGAACTCACTTCCCCCTTCCCCAGGTTCTGGATTGCCTCCCAGCAAAACCAGCTCTGCAGACTAACAGAGAATTATGCTATGCTACAGTAGGTCCTCATCTGGATGAGGAGCCTAATTGAGCAAATACTTACCCATTTCCCAACAGTAATAGAACCATTTCACAGTCTTGCTTTAAACAAGAGTCTAAGCTCAACTTAGAAGAGGGAGGATCCTCATCCATCTGGAGGATATCAAACACAGAGGTCACCCAACAGCAAGGCTTCCCTACCCATGAAGTTGTCTCAACGGAAGGTGTGATGGAGTGTGTGGACAAGGTCTGTCCCAGGCCTCCTTCCCAAACCAGGCACAGYGTTGTCAGCAGCGCAAGGCTCAGGGAGACGGAGGAGAGCAAGTGCAGCAGCATTCTGCTGCAGCCTGACACAAGGTCACCAGGGCTCTTCTTGGGCTACTGCTTTTTTACCTCTGAAGGACCTTCATTTCACAGGCAAAGGAAAATAAGGGATAAAAGAAAGCATCTTTCCTGTCAGAATGAATTGTTTCTTTTTCTATTTGTTGTTTCTCTTTCTATTTGTTGATAGAACAACAAAACGTGCAAACAGAAGCCAGGTGTTATAATATATGAGTTTTTGCTGTGTATACAATCTCATGAAATTTTGATTATAGCATCATATTTCCGCTGACAGGAATCCTGACATGCAGACTGAAAAACTGTTGCTTGGTAGAAAGAAGGCATAACAAGTGGTGATAAACATCTATCCCARAGGCAGATGACATATGTCTTGTCGAGGCCTGCATGGGTCACCTTTGTCTTTGGAGTTTTAACGCAGTAAGTGACATAGTGAGAAACAACACAAATAATATGTAATAGGAATCTTCAGATGATAGTATGCATGGATATTTTCTGAATATTGAGCATCYACAGTTCTGTGATGCCTACAGCAAGAGGAAATTAATTGTGAGGAAATGTGTCTGGATATTCATGGGGCAACCCAGTACCTCACAACTGGGATGTCAGAAAAAAATCCAATTTACTAGTTCTGTAGATAGGATGAAAAATCCTATATCTGTTCTCTTTCAATAAAATTTACCACATATGTTGACTTCTTAGCAATCCCTCCTTCCATATCTCTCTGACAAAAAAATGATACTAACCTCTTTAAACAACCACTCCAATATGCTTCCCTCTCTGACATGCATTTATTTCAATCTGGACAAATAAATTACCCGCCCTTTGCACCAGTTCACTGGCTGCCATCTTCCGCAATGCAGAACTGCACTGTGCTTCCCTTTCTCCTTCTCTCCTCTGGTTTTTATGTGAAGGTATATTAGTCTGGAAGGGATGGAAAATAAAAGTATCTAGTAAGGAGAAACTCCTAGGGGAGATACTAATTCATCTAAGGGGCTTAACTGTGTCTTCTGGGAGTTTTAGACAATTCAGTCACATTTCTGTTCTTTAGATTAGATACCTTAGATATGTCTCCCTCTCTCTTTCCCCCATCATTGAGTAATGATGTTGAGTCTGTAATCACACATGCTATTCATTTCTTCCAGGTGTTCATTTTCCAAAGCAYTCACCAATGATAAACTGGTATTTTCCATTAAGTGTTACAAATTACATTGAGATTACACTATTTTTTGCATAATCCTAGAGCAGTAAGGGCTAAACCATGTGACCATGTGTTGGCTTGATGCCACAGCCTTCAYAGCATTCATTAGGAAAAGTTGATTTTAATCACAGGAGTCATACAATAAAACTGAGTGATTTTACAAAATGAACATAAAGTAAAATTACAACATGTTAAGTGGTTTATTTGAATTAGGACAGGAATGATTCCTTACTGTTTGCATTTGCCTATGATTTATTTTTCTTCAACAAACATGCATGTGGATCTGTGTTCAGAGACAAACATATGTTTTAGATTTGATTAACCTCTCTTTCTTCAGGCATTTATTTGATATCTCCAGGGGTATAATTTTTTACTATTTGAAATTGTTTTGTATTTGCAGTCTTAAGAGTTATGTAATTTGGAGGTGCTGCATTCTGATACAGAAAATGAATGTCAAAGCAGTTCCATTCTTTTTCAAATGTGTATCACAATGTTTCAGCAGGTTATTTCATAATTTAAGGGTTTCACTATAGAGAGGATAATAGGAAGGGTGTTAGGAAGAGAGCCAAACTTCTTAAATAGGAATCCAGTTAACACTTATGAAAGTGATGAGATAATTACCACCATCCCATGCAATTTCCCAGTAGGGAATATTTCTCTAGTCTCTGTGGCTGTAAAGGTACCTGCATGGATTAGGGATGAGAAAACTGCAGAGGCAGCGGATGTAACAGAGGTAAAAGCRGGTGAGGCTCTTAGGGGGAAGCAGTGCAGTGCGCTTCAAAGATTTTACTCATAATTTATTAAAACTAGATCTCAGCAGTGTCATTCTGCTAGCTGCAGTGGGCTTACTTCCAATTAAAACCAAAGTAAGCAAGAGCAGAAGTTCACTTTAAAGTATATGAACATGGCATATTTATTCTGCAAGAAATGTTGTGGGAGGGATTACTTTCTCTGACACGATTTCACAGAGGCCCAAGAAGCCCAAGAAAGAAAGTGTTTTTTGTTTTTTTTTTTATTTTTATTGGGAAGTTTCATGTGGACTCCACAAGGAAAAAGCAGGGCACAGTGAGAYAAGATACCGCCAAAATAGCAAGGCAATATGCCCAAACAATTCTCACAGGCACCATTAAATTCAGAAAAAGGAAGGAAAAATGAAAGGAGTATTTTCAGATATAGTCAGAGAAAGGGGGAAAAAAAAACCTTCCTGACCCTGAAACTGACCATCAGTAAGGCACTATATTTATCAAACTGTCTAGGCAAGGCTAAGAAGGAAAATTTGCTCTACCTCACAGCACTGGCAGGTGCCCTTCTAGCATCCTCCCCTTGGCTCTGGCCAGCCCTCAGTAGCTGAAAGAATAAAAAATTAATGCATTTGGCCCATACTGTATAAAGAAGAACAACCTTCTCTGACCTTGGCAGAGGAACAGACTGAATCCTCAGAGCAGCCATTATTTATTATTATTAATAATAACACCAACAATAATATTACTATTATTATATACTGATTAAGTGGGCTATTTACTCCACAAGAAAAACAAGACACAATACCAGGACATTGTGCCTGGAACAAACATTAGAGAGCATGCACAAGTCCAAAATATGAAGAAAGTGATATGAAGTGGTGTAAAGCATCTGGATGAATGTTAAGACTGACTCGTTCCATGTACAACTATCTTCTTTTTGAAGTGTTGTGTATGTCTACCTCAAAAGGTCATGAAAGTGACGTCTTACGTGAAATGTCCAATCTGTATTTGGGTTGATGTTGCCAGAATAYACAGTGCATTTCTGTTAAGTGCTACTATAGAAATAGCAATCTGTTACAGACATTTTAGTTCAGCAGTTAGGGCTGTCCTCAAGCATTTAGGTCCCTCAGTTAGGGAAAACTTGCATTTTTCAAAGACCTACTTCCCTGGGCAATTTGTATAGTCTTTCCCTAAAACTGTGAGTCTCATCTCCTTCAGATAAGACTTATTTAATACCTCTATGGTATAGCTGTGCCACAGATACCTCTCAGTGCTTCTCGGCATGGGACTTGGAGGGATGAAAGAAGTCCTGAGGGATGAAAGAAGCTTCATTCTTGGAGCTGATGTTGTAGCCTGCATTCAGACACAACCATTTCTTCTGGTCTCTCCCACAGCCCTGCTGCACACTTTGGAYTTTGGCTCCCTTGAGTGGATCCTTTCGTCACCCAGGATGCCAACCTCAACATGCCAACCTCAGCATGTCCACCTCAGAATGTCCACTTTGACATGTTCTACCCCAGTAGTATTTCATGTTCTCCAATATTCACGCCTTCCACATGCAGGATAAGCGCTTTTTGGATGTGATATTGTACAGTATCAGTATCAAAAATGTTTAGGAGCAAGCCAAATGATCCAGAAATGCATATGAACTGYATTCAGGCAACACCATGTTGTAATATGCAGCCTGGTTCTCCCTTCTCACSTTTCTTCTCGCTATTCCATGATACTACTCTGTTTTGTTTGACCATTAATCTTGCTGCCTTACCTGCTTAGTTCTCCCCTGAGTGTTGTGCCTTTTGGAGGAGGTTCTGTGCATGAGGTTGAGTTACTTGGCAAATTGGGCCCTCTGACCTCTGAAGATGGTCATTGTTCATCTGCACTGTACTGTGTTCACGTTAGCATTTTACAAGTAATGATATTATGTTCAACTACCCTTTGCCTGCCCCCACCAAGAACAGAGGCAGTTTGATTTCTCCTGATCTATCAATGGTAGTAGAGTGTTAAATGTTCCTTTGAACTTTTCCAATAGTATTGATTTTACAGCATCCCTCAGCAGTAGCCTCCATTATCTAACTGTTCCTGTGGGTGTGAGAATTTCTTAATATTGAATCTATTTTTTTTCTCACACAAAGTAAGCCAATTATTTCTTATTCTGYTCTATTTGACAAGAAAGAAAGGTAGGCTCTGTCTGTATTCACAGGGCACTTACAAACAGCTTCTTTTCCTACTATTCTCCTTTTATCTATTCTCCTCATCTGTATTTGTGCAAAGGCTTCTTTTTCCTCTTTCTTTCACTGAATGCTGATGWGACAAAATATATTCCAAGCTAGCCTGTCATTCTGAGGACAATTTCTTGGCTATCAAATTTCCAATCCACATTTTTTCAAACACTATTCAAGCAAAGTACTCTGTGATTATTTGAAACTCATTTAGAACCAAACAGGACATTTAGGATCTTATCAGAAAAGGGGGACCATAACTTTGAGGGACAAGCCTTCCTTTTTCCACAACAGCATCTCCAGTTGAAATAGTTGAAAGAATTAAACAAGACATCGTTACAAAGTCTTCACAATGATCATTAAATCATTTAATATAGCTATAGAATTCTGTGAAGGATTTTGTGTGATGCCATGTTCAAATTGCTGCACAAATTTTGCATTTAAATTTGTATGACAAGTAACATTTATATTTAGTCCTGCATGGCTATTGTCGTAAGGGGTGACACCGTGATGAYATTAGACAAGGTGAAATTCATTGCTTATCTACAGGGCAGCAGCCRATCTGCACTACTTCTCATAAGTACTCTTTCATTATGAAGACRTGATCTACAGGGAACATATACATTTTCAAAGTTTCCATGGATCATGTATTTGCTGTCCTCACYGCAGAATTCACTAGACAATGCAAATCCAGAAAGTTAGTTTTGTTAAGAATAAGTCAGAACTGAGACCCACCAAACTCATCACATTGACAAGACAACCAACTTGCAAAGTGAAGAGTTTTTTGCTTCTGGTAAGTTAAGGAAAATGATCTTTGTAAATATATAAATGGGGTGCAGAGCACAGTGACGGTTCCCACCCATTATAGACCACCCTTCTGGCTTAATTTTCCCCAGTTTCTCCTCACCRTTTTGTCAACAACAGGGGCAACCCTGCTGATGGGTGGTTTCAACCCTGCTGATGGGTGAGCTCAGCCTCACTGAATGGTGGTTGAGGCTACAGGGCAGATGACCTGGATCCAAATCCACACCCATTTTGGATTATCTCTTTTTTACCCAGAGAGAACAATGCCAAGCCAAGGCTTCACAACATTCACATGGTTGTAGTCACTACCAGCAGGCACATCAGCAGATGACACTGTGCTCAGYCCACAGCTTTGCTGGGTTGGTAATAACTTGCCAGTTGGCTGGTCATTCTGCAGGGAATGGCTTCACAGCCTGAGATGTCTATGGGTCTGTGGTGTTACTTCTCCTTTGTCTGGACTTCTCAATCATGAGGTTGCTATTGGGTATGCTACAGCAACTCCACAGTGTGGTGGTTCTGGCTGTGGTGTTGGGGAGCGCCTGAGAGCAAAACCCTCTTTTATGGGCTGCACCATTTGGAGTCATGTTTGCCTTGCCAGAAGCACGAAAACTTATCAACCTCCATTTCTCCTCATCACAAAATACTTCCCTGTGTCTCACCCATCTGCACTTTGCCTTTCCCTAAATCGAACTATGATTGATGTTTCCTATCTGTACATGCTAACTTATTTTCTAGGGTAATTTATTTTCTTAATAAAAGTTAAGAGCTGGTGGTTTGCCACTGCTTTATATGTGCTGCTAATCATTCTGATGAGTAGGCTGTCAAAAACAATTCACATACATGTTCTTTCCAAAAACAGAGGAAAATAGAGAAAACAGATTCACAGACCTGAAAATGAAGTGCTAGTAAACAGTGAAAACTTATTGTGATGATGTTTACGATGCTTTAAGAGAAATATTTTGAGACATAGTGGACAAAGCCCCTCATGATTCACATTTACCACCTGTGACCTATTAAAAACCATTACGTTGTTTTTTGGTACATCCCAGGAGATATGGCCTACTTAGAGAGAATTAGGGGCAAAGATGCAGGAGAGAGAAAGTCTAATATATGGAAAAGTCTAATATATGTCTGGTAAAGAGAGGAAGACTAATGTTCTGATTGCCATCAATTTAGTCAATTGATATTTAAGACATATGGAAATGAAATGAAATTATGCAAAACAGAATGCATGCAATGGCCAAAAAATAGGAGAAACTTGTTAATGTAGATGTGCTAGACCATGAAATAATTGTGAAGGCTACCTCATTAGTAAAAATATTAAAAATGTATCCTGCAAAAAATCAGAAAAAAAAAAGGAAAAATACAAATCCATTTTGATTTGCATGGAATGGGCTAGTTACGACTTCTAGGGGTTTTTTTTGTTTCTTTTCATTGTCTGCCAACTCTCAATGAGCTTGTGAAGCATTTCTGTGAGACTTAGTAACAACTATAGGATCTGGAATTGCCTGTGGAATAGATGATTAAAAAGAAAGCAAGAAGAAATGCAAGGACATCCAAGCTGTTATGGATTATTCACAAAATGCCTTTGTTCTTTGTGAAAGTCCTTCCAGCACCAGTAACACCATGTAAAAGTTTCCAAACAGCTTAACGGCAAGGCCAAAATGAGGAGGGTTGGGAATGGAGAAGGCTGTCTTTACTTTTGGTAACGATACACAGTTGTATCAGATGTACTGTGAAAGCAAGCTTCATTACTTATTAACCAGCATAGATTTATTAAAATCATTCTTTCTGGAAGYGCATGTCTATGGGTTATGGGTAGACATAAAGCTAGGATAAGATTTCATTCCTCTGACAGTGTGTGTGCAGACAAGGACAGAAAAATATCCTTTGTGCTTTCGTCAGCAACTACTACTCTTTCTGCACAGTCATGCTACAATATTTGATGCAATCATGTTGTAAAGACTATTTTCTAATCAGGTGAAATTATCATCATCATCATCATCATCATCATCATCATCATCATCATCTAAATGAAGCAAAATTTGAGATTTTCAAGAATTACCCTCTGCTCAGGACATGTAGACACCACTATTTTGCTTCGATAATTTCAGACTCCAAGGTCTTTGTGTACCGTAGCAAATTCTAGGGAGCAAAGGTATTTCACAATCTTTGGTCCTTAAATCAGAAAAAACAAGTTAGTAACTTTGGAGAGGGATTTGGGAGTCCTGGCAGACACCAAGTTCACCATGAGTCGGCAATGTGCCCTCATGGCCAAGGCCAATGGGATCCTGGCCTGCATCAGGAGAAGCGTTGCCAGCAGGTCATGGAGGGGATCCTGCTCTTCTTCTCAGCTCAAACATAAACAGGTTCAAACACCAACTGGTGGTCAGTTATGACTGTGTACCTCAAAGTTCGGTACTAGTTATCAGCAGTCTGGATTTTGGGACAGAATGCACTGTCAGCATATCTGAAGACTCCAAACTACAGGGAATGATCTATACACTTGAGGGACACATTGCCATTCAGAGGGACCTCACAGAGGCGGAAGAATGACAGAATATTAAGTTCAAAATGCAAATAAATCAGAGTCATGAACTTGAACTGGAATAACCCTATATATGGGTTGTTATGCATAACCCTTAGGATTTACATAATCCTATGCAAAATTTCAGCACTAAAAAGAAGCCAAGCAGAAAGGACTTGGCAATCCTGGCAAGCTTAACGTCAGTCAGCAATGCACCTTTTCAGCAATGAAGACCAAAACATCCAGTGCTTTATTGAATACTGTGTAGCCAGAAGGGCAAGGAAAGCAAATATTCTCTTCTATCTGGCACTTGTGAGACTACATGGCATATATTCTGTCCAGTTTTTGATGTCTCAGTAGAGAAGAGGGAACAACAAAGAGAGGAGAGAAGTCAGGCCGTTGAGCACATGGCAGAAAAGCAGCTGTGGAAACTGCTTTTGTTTAATCCTAAGAAAGAGGTTTGAGAGGGATCTAACTGCAATTCTCTACTAAAATAGAACTAGACAGAAGATAGAGTCAGACTTTTTAGAGGTGTACATGAACAAGAGGCAACTTTCAGAATTTGTAGTAAGGAATTTGGACAGATAGAAAAAAATCTTCACGATGAAAGTGGCTGCATACTAGTACTAGATCCTTAGAGATGTTTGGAAATCTCCATTCTCAAAGATATTTAACACTTGCCCAAGGCATAGATCCACTTCATCTAATTTTGAAATGTCTAACTTTGAGCAGGAGTCTGAAAGAACTAGAAATCCTTTGTAGTCTGTTTTCCAATTATTTCATGATTCCATGAAATGCTGGTTAGTTTTTCAATGGCGATGTGGATGTGAATACCAAAATCTTTTATTTGCATATGTACATAAAAATGTTTAGAGGTAGTGAACAAGCTCCAGTCCTTAGAAGGTGCCAGAGTGCATGCTTGGTACCTGCCCAGTGCCTCTGAAAAAAGCCTTTGAGATTTGCTGAGCATGCGAAACATATATCAACCTCTGAACTCTTTGTTTTGCTGGCTATCTCCTTCACACCATAGGGTATAAGAACTAGCTGCATGCACTGTTTGAACATAGTGGTAACTTGAGAAAGGGACTTCTAAGCATTCACTTTTTGTACAATTTCTCAGGATGCAATCCATTCTGAGAAAAAGCAATCAGCATATTTTTTTCTTTTTTTTTTCTTTTAAGATTTCACTGTTTGCACTATTTGTTGAACAAAGCAGCCTTCTGGTTGCAACCTCTGTTGGGGTAGATGTACAGACCAGAGAATCATGATTTAAACATTTTTAAGTGATTTCTTGTCTTTCATTTTGACGTTAGGATGAAAAGCCAAACATTCTGCATGGATATGCTGGTAATATTCATCCTGTGAAAATATCAGAAGGATATAGTTTTTTCAAGGGTATTTCTTAATCCATTGCTTTGAGCCTTTCAAATCCCGTCTCATAATAGGTTTATAAATAATTGATCCAAAAATATGTTGTTCTTTAAAAGTATTGAAGAAAAAATTGTACCTTATCTGAAATCAAAACATTTTCTTATGCTTTATACCAATACCTTTAAACCCTTTAGCAAGCAAATCTTTAAACAATAAAATGGTATACTATGGAAAACAGTTATTTAGAGACCCATAAGAAGGATGGGGTTTATTAGCTCGTACCTCACTCTAGTAGCAGGTTTTAAAGTCTAAAACTTTAATGTACAGTTGGCACTTTGCTAAATTTTAGTCAGCAGTTTCTATTTTCTAGTCCATCCAATAAAATACACTGGAACTGCAACTCATTGCTCATTGCATTTAATTTATCTCTCAGAATGGTGGGGCACGAAAATKTAAAGCTCAGCAATCATATCTATGCGATTTTTTAAAAAAAGCCTTTAAAAACAATTTAGATTTAGGTGTTCATTTATGTCTAGAAATATCTACTATCATTTTATATATTGCAGCTTGAGTTTCAGTTATGTAATTCATTCAGACCACATAGCTGATGGGAAGGATATGTAAAGGAATGTCCAAACAGAACAATATATATGGCTGCAGGTTTAAATGATTGTTCTTAGGTTTGTCTTGACAGCTTAGATCTCTGAAAAAAATTAAGACATGGTACTAACACTGGATTAGCCAAAATTCTGCCTTAGGGACTGAAAAGRAAAAAAAGAATGAATGTGTGTCTTCAATGTATATGTACGAGCAAGCAGTAGAAGTAGGTAGGAAGAGCATGGTCATAGGGAAAAGCCARGTGCATCATCCTGTATGCAAACTCATGTCTGCAGAATGAAATTTAAATGGTTATTAAATCTCTCCACACTTTTCAGAGTAAGAACTGGGATTTTTTTTTTTCCTCAAATAGCATTTTGGTAATATACAGGAAAAATGTGGAAACCACCATTGGAAAAAACCATCTACGGTGAGAAACACTGACTACATAGTATACAACTACTATAGCAATGGGAGGGGAGAAAGCCAGGGCAGGGAGGAAAGAAATTTAATTTTCAGATTGGCCCAGGGTTAAATAAACAAAAGATCAAAGAAAACAAAAGAATCATTTTTTCCATGATGTGTCTTTATTGTATATTTTATACATAGGTCTAGTCCCCTGCAACAGTAAAATAAAAGTGAAAAAGACACAGAATGATGAAAAATATAAAATATATGCAACTACCAAGGGTCTACAGGCAAAGAAAAGATAACTGCCATAGGGATACCAGAAGAATCTAGAAAATAAGTAGACTGGAAAAGCTGACAAGGAATAATTATTTCTGGTATCTTCACTACAAGAACTGGGTGACATCAAATGAAACTAACAAAGTCAAAAGAAGTTAAAAGGTGAACTTATTCACACAGTTCACAGTCCACCTTGCCAAACAGTTCCGGCACGATGTGGATACAAACTTCTGCATGAGATCAAGAAGCAAATAGGCAAAGCAAASGCAGAGAAATCTACAAAGTAAATGCAAAGACACTCAAGAACGGTTAGCCAATGGGGAAGGAAAAGAGCTCTGGCGAGCTATCGCTCTATCCTGCCCATTCCATGTACTCCCCCTTGATATGCATCACTGGCCACTCCTGGAAACAGCATACTGACCTAGCTAGTCATGATTGAACTTTTGATCTTATCATCCCATACATGTTTTTTATTCCTGGAATATATAACTATATATTGTGTGTCTGTGTSCACTCACTCCAAAATGGGATGATTTATATTTTCTTTTGAATGTGAAACAAGAGAAAACAGGCTGATGAGATCCAAAATTAGGGAAACCTAGATTCTTATAAATTGTATCCTTTACTCTCTATTCTTTCTCTCTCCTACCTTTGCAATAAAGCAAGAGGAAAAACATGTGGTCCCTGGTTGAAATGCATACCAGTGCTTTAGGGCAGTAAGAGCAAAGCAATTTGACTTTGGACCTGATAGTAGGTAGAGAGTGGTAGAGTGAAGAATTAATTGCTGTTAACTGTGCTTCTTGGGACTTTTTCCATTACCCAGGTAACTATCATGGATTGTCACACTTTGGACACTGCAGTTCTGTTAAATTCAAGACTGGCCTAATATCTCAACAATTGTCTGGAAAGTAGTACATAAATAGAAAAATAGAGATAAATAGAAAAATGAAGATTAAACAGAAGGTTAGACAGACTGATTTCATAAGATTTATTCCCTTTGTTTTGAAACCTCAAAACCTGCTGTGAAGCGAAAATACCCCTTTCAGTCAGATCCATAATTTTACTATTACTTTCTCTTTCAATATACTAGGAACTTCAGTGTATTACATTACATTCTCTCTCTGAATTATTGCACCTTTTTAGATGCTAAGGAGAGTTGTAGAGAATATTAGTKACTCATTTGTCATGTCTTTCTTCCACTGCAACCTGTTTGCCTCTCTACATCTGTCATCCACATGAAAAAGAAACTCCTTCTTTAAATCCACCCTGAAACACTAAAAATGAGAACTCCAAGAACAAGAAGAGAATTATTATGCTCTGCAAGCTGTCCGTTCCATTTCCAAACTACCTGCAAGCTGTACTTTCTATGTGAGTCCCTTTTGAAGTCTTCTCTACTTCTCCAAGCCATATGCCATCCTTTGCTTCCCAAAGCAATAGAAGACTTGGCAMCATCGACCTGAAGGATGACTGTATATCTTTGGAACTCAACTAAGAAGGAAAAGTCYATGGCAGAGGAAGGTAACTTAGTCTGGTTCTTGCTTTAGAAGCAGTTTTCCTACAGAAAATACTGTAGAAACTACATAATAACTAGATAATTAGGATTCCTTGATGAGAAATTGCTAGAAGCATGGGTGTGCCCCAGTTATGAGGGAGAATTGAAGGTTKTGTTGGTATCTGGATGTTTCCTAAATTGCAGTGCAATTTTTACCAATATTCCTGCCATGTCCTGAAGAATAATTTGTTCAACATTATAAACACTAATTTTTTTTTTTTTTTTTACCTCTTTGGAATAGGCACTTTGGAACGTCTAAAAAAAAACTTGAATACATTGCAATGTAATAATGATTCTGCGGGATACTCTGAAAATAGTGTCCTTGTATTACCACAGATTACAAAACTGAGAATTGCCTTAGTGATTCCTCAAGGTAAGGATACTCAAAGGATCACTAATCAAAMCAGAATTTAATTTAATTAAATTAAGACAATGATATGGCACGATGTGGACTTGCCGTATTTGTCTTGTCTACCAGCCATATTTGTCTGTCCACCTCAGTGGCTGTGAGACAGGTTCTATATAGAAATCTACAGAAGTGTATGCAGAGCATCTTAAATGGAGGAACAAACCTCTTTTTCACTTGTTTTCTGTGTTTGATGGGACTACAGAAAGGCTGTGAATCTGGCTTTATTTATGGAAATTGTCTTTATACTCAAATAACAAAACAGAGAGGATAAAAAATAGTCCTATTCCATAATATGCCTATCCTGCGTTCTGTGTATGGATTATATATACCCACATAAATATAGATGCATAGTAATATTGTATAGTGATAAATGTGTATATGTAACTACAAGTATTATAATTTTATAAATAACTATATGTGTGTATGTACATATACACATATATATTTACACAAAAACTATACAGACACGCACAAACACATATATAAAATATATATAKAGAGATAGAGACGCTCYATATACACATCTTGGTCTATCATATAGGCATGTCTAGTCCCAGGCAAAGTAAGGCATTTAATTCCTCAGAGTACTTGGCTATACAAATATATATGCAAAAATTTCTTTCAGTGGCTGAGCACAACTTTTTTTGCTGAAAGATAAAGAAGCACATAAAGCTTACTCAGAAATTTCTTTCTTCCTAAACAACAAGCACAGTTTTTGTCATCCTTATCCTTGCTATATTCCAATGTAGCTGCTACACAAGGACATAAAATGAACAGCAGATCCTYCTGATCAAAAAATGAAATTCACTTCTTTCAATTGTATTTAGTTTAGTTTTTGCTTTTACATCCTTTTTACCTCCACTCAGCATCATGCAAAATTTTATTACCTTGGTCTCAAGTGATTAATAAAGATTCCAGTCTTGTATATTCAGAACATATTCACTAAAGCTGCAATATTACTAAATTAGCATGTAAAAGAAAAGATCTTAACATTCTTACTATAGATATTTTGCCCATAAACATACACACACTCATAAAACTATTCCCTTTGAAAATCACCTCAGCCTAACACTGTGACTACAACAGTAAAAAATAAAGCTACTATACTTAAATCATAAGCCTGCAATTAATGCAGCAGGGAGCAGCAGATCCAGCATCATCTGTCTACCTTGCAGAGTAGAAAGGCATTTGCAGTAACTAGAATACTGGTAGAGCTCCTTTTATTGTTACACAGCAAACTCACCTTAAAGATTCACAAATGAGGTAATTTAAATAATTTTTGCTTTTATTCTTTTAAAAGACCATAGTACTTCAGCTCTGCAAAGCTTAAGTACTAATACGCCGCAAATCTCTGTAGCATGTTTTACCTCTGCTGTTCCTACAGAGCTGTCACTATTGGCTGATTTATCTCACCTCAGAAGATTTTTTTTTTTCATGAGATAACATTTTCCTTTCCACTCCATAAGGTCCCACTGGGCATATATCTGGATACATATGAAAGCAACAGCACCAGATGTGCACCTCCATATGTGAAACGTCTGATCAGACCAGTCTTGTTTTAAAATCAACAGAATTGACAGAAAGATTGTTTTGCTACAACAGAGTGATGCAGAGCTCCAGTGCAGGTTGATGCCAAGTTTTTAAAAAGCTTTAATAAGCCAAGCCAGCCAGGAGTCAGAACATGATGTAGATGTGTGCTGTTGCTGCAATGCCTGACATCTCCAATCAGCCATAAATTAATTTTCACAAAGGGTAGAGGAAGACATTCAAAAGGAGTAATGTGCCCTGATACTGTCAATCTTATCAGCATGATGTTACATTGACATTCTAACCATTAACTGTGAACCTACATAATGGTTACAAATTATGTAATGGGATGAAATTAAGAAAAGATAAATTTTAGAATGAAGAATAGTAAATCAGTGAGATCTGCAAGACAGGATCTATCTCAAAGACAGCTGTTGGAATTTTGATTTTCATAACATTTAAGACTCATTGAGCAAAGAACTAGAGAGTATATAGAAATATAAATTCTCCTGCGGCAGGCTTTTGGCCTGTAGTTTTGTAATTTATACAACATTACTATTAGATTGAGGCTTTTTAACAAAACACCTTTTTTGTTGTTATTATTATTTTTATTTACTGGAAGGTGCTGCTTCGTCTAAGCCTAAACTTTTTTTTCTGTGGAAATACATCCATTTTAATGAAATGAGAAATTGTTTCTCAGATATGGGAGAGAATTACAGGAAATTTTCCTTGTTGATTGTCAACAACCAGCACAATACATGCAGCCATCTTCTTATCATGATGAAGCTAAAAATATGAGAGTATAGAGGAAATATGCAAAAGCAGGAATCCGCTTAAGGGGACAAAAGCAGAAAMAAGGAGTGTCAAGCTCTGGACCTTCATCTCAATGATTGTTCTGTGTTTTATTTATGTTATGTGTTATTACAGCTCCTAAATAGAAAATGCAGAAGTTAACCAAGGAGGAAAGCTTATCWCACCTTTCAAGGAATCTTTATTCCAGGGGTCTCCATCTACTTACTTCCTCTCTGTTGCCGTGTTCACTTTGCTTTTTTTGATGCACAGTTCTCTTGCTCCAGACTGGGCTACAGAGAGACTTTGCTTCAGCTGGAGCTGGTCTGAGTTGGGGATGGTGATCTGTTAGAGTAAAAAGTAGGGATTCAGAACGTGCTTATTAAGGATAGCCTGAGAGACAAAGGTCCCACACCCTGAAGAAAGTTCCCTACAAGGGAACCATGATACTCTTCATTCCTCTGTCCATGCATATGTTTTCTGCATGCCCAACAGGCTAATTCCCCTATAGACCAGGGCAGATCTAAGGCATTATGTTGTTTATCTCAACACACACGTTCAAATGTACATCTCTGAAAGATGTTTGACTTGAGATACTTCTAACCASACATGGGAACATGAGAAGATTTCATACAAAATGGAGATATTGGCACACTTCAAGTCTTGGGTGGATTCAGACAGCCCTGAATGATGGAGTTTAAACAACACATTAGCATTTAAATAGTGCACAGGTCCTTCAAAAGCATTAAGGTTGCTGGTGATCTGAATCCAATTATTTAACTTTATGGAGAGAAACAGTCACTAATTAATTACACTATTTATCCCTCATCAAATTAAGCTGGCATGCTAAACTTGCAGAGTCAATATAATCCATATAGCAAATTACCTGAATGCTGCGTGTAGTTACCCATGTTTTCTAAAAGCCAAGGAGCTGTTTTCTTCTAAAGCAAATTTCGAAAACAAGTGTTTTTTTCCATATCACAAGCTTGACAACCTCCCAGTGAGTGTAGATGTGCTTATGAAATTCTATATATCAAATCATAGAATCACTGAATCACAGTACGGTTAAGGTTGGAAGGGTTCTARAGATCATCCAGTCCAACCCCCTGCTCCAGCAGGGACACCCAGAGCACGCGGCACAGGATGGGAGCCAGGCGGGTTTGGAAGCTCTCCAGAGAAGGAGACTCCACAACCTCTCCGGGCAGCCTCTTCCAGGGCTCTGTCACCCTCACAGGAAAGAAGTTCTTCCTCACATGGACATGGAACTTGTGTTTCAGTTTGTACCCATTACCCCTTGTTCTGTTACYGGCCACCACTGAGAAGAGCTTGGCAACATCCTCTTTACATTCACCCCTCTGGTACTTATACATATTGATCAGATCCCCTCTCAGTCTTCTCTAGGCTAAACAGGCCCAGCTCACTTAGTCTTTCCTCCCTTAATCATCTTTGTTGTTCTATGTGGGACCCTCTTTGGAAGCTCCATGTCCCTCTTGTCCTGAGGAGCCCAGAACTGCACCCAATACTCCAGGTGCGGCTTCACCAGGGCTGAGGAGAAGGACAGGATCCCTTCCCTCGACCTGCTGGCAACGCTCCTCCTGATGCAGGCCAGGATCCCATTGGTCTTCTTGGCTACGAGGGCACATTGCTGACTCATGATCAACTTGTTGTCACCCAGGACTCCCAAATCCCTTTCCATGGAGCTGCTTTCCAGCAGGTCAGCCCCTAATCTGTATTGGTGCCTGAGGTTATTCCTGTCCAGGTGCAGGACCCTGCACTTGTTGAACCTCATGAGGTTYCTCTCTGCCCAACTCTCCAACCTGTCCAGGTCCCTTTGGAAGGCAGCACAGCCGTCTGCAGCGTCAGCCATTTTGTCCAGTTTGGTAGCTTCCCAGAAAATACAGGACAAAGTTAGTGATGCTGATTTCACAGAAAAAGCATATGCGATGCTCCCAGSATGGTGTCTGGTACCTTTCAGAAGTTGATTCTTTTACTTATGAGTAAGCATAAGCAATAGCATAAAAGGCCCTTGTGGGTGTAGTTCCCTTTTCAAGTCTCTTAAATACTGGGGAGCCCGGAGGCCCTTTACAGCCAGACTGTCTTTCAAAGTCAGTGCAAGCAGCAGAGCAAGATGTCTGCAAACAAGCACATTCAGACAGCAATTCAGATATTTATCTTAGCAGTTTGTCTTGCATAAAGAGGAAAGTGTGAAAATTACCTTAGAATAGTCACTCARTCCTAAAACAAAATTTTAGACAAAGTTAACTGAATCCCCCTTTAATGGATATCTGGGGTCCATATCTGTTGAATGCTTCTTTTCTTCCTTAGGTTCTTTCAAGATTTTCTGTAATTCTTGTTTATAAGTGTCCATTCACTTCAAGTTCATAGGCCTGAACTTCTTCCATGATCTAAAAGATCTAAGAAAATGTGTTGGATTATGTATCTTGATATATCTATCAATCTGTATATCTATACTGCAGTACATCTATATATCTTACACTTTGTCCAGCTTTAATACTAATGAATACATATYCATTCATCATTCTAAATGACAGCTACTAATTTAAATTATTTATGCATATATAAGAGGGTTTTTTCATAACAAAAAATGGCTTTTATAGTGCAATTCAATAATATACTGGCTATTTGCTTCTCTGAGAGCACAGGGTTAATAGATATTTAGACTTCTTTATGGGCATCTTGCTGGCTAGTGCAGAAAGTTAATGTTTTTACAGCCTTATTCACTCTATAAAAAAAAGAAAAAAGAAGGAAAAGGAAATTTATTTCAATGGGCTTCTAGAGAGAAATGAAGAGTGTTTTAATATCACTGAAGAACTGAAGATATAGCAAAGATACAGCAGATTTTCTGCTGTAGGATATGCCTTTAAAAATGTCTGATGCTCTTTAACTTGCTACATATACTGAGRAACTCACTTCTAATGCTGATTGCTGTTTACCCAGGTGCTTCTTTACATAATTTGAGTTACAAAAAAAAGGAGACAGAAATGAAAACTTTCTTGAATTAGGAAGAGAAAATAAGGCCTGATTCACTCCCAGATGAATGCCACTTATGTGTGTATAGGTATATCTTCAGTGGTTTTGTTTCTTTTATGGCTCATCCAGAAAGGTAGGGGAGTAGCTACCCTCAGCATGCCTGAATAGGAGCACAGGAAGGTTCTTCCTTTTTCATTTGGGGCCATAGATCACAGCCACATAGAGCAGATAGTTACCTTGTCAACATATTTATCACAAGAGTGGGTTTGCACTATAATGTACAATACTATATGCACAGTGATTATAAATTTAATCTGTATGACTAACATACCTAAAGTTTAGTATTAGCATGCTCTCCATCTAGGCTTACTAGAGCATCATATGTCTTTGTGTTCCATACCAGTGTTACAACAGTGCTGTTAGACTCATATGGCACACAAGCAATACCACTCACATACACAAAAGCCTGGACACTGGTGTTACACATATGTATCAGGCATATGGGGGAATTTGAGGACCTGATTAATGTATATAAATATCTCAAGAAAGGGAGTGAGGAGGAGGGGGCTGGCCTTTTCTCAGTGGTGGCCAGTGATAGAACTAGAGGAAATGGCCACAAATTGAGGCACCAAAAGTTCCACAGGAACTTGAGGAAGAATTTCTTAACGGTGAGGGTGACAGAGCACTGGAACAGGCTGCCCAGAGAGGTGGTGGAGTCTCCTTCTCTGGAGATCTTCCAAACCCACCTGGACATCACCCTGTGCCACATGCTCTAGGGGACCCTGCGTGTGCAGGGGGGTTGGACTAGATGACCTCTASAGGTCCCTTCCAACCCTAGCCATTCTATGATTCTATGATAGGGTATAGAGTATACCTAAGACATCTGCCAAGGGCTGACAGTGAGGATGTTGGACCAGCAGAGCACATACTCTGCCTCAGCAGCAGCTAGAKATCAGCCTTCTAAAATGATGTCAAATGCTTCTGTACAAATGAATGACCTAGCAAAGCCCAAGGTGGACTGTGCTGAATCAGTTTGTAAGACATGTCAGGATTTATTCATAGGTGTCCATATATAAAGTTCTATGCTCTTACTGAGATCACTTCACTGTAATCGGGGTGGGTATCTTGCCAACCTCCAGGTTCTGCCCCCAAAGTTATAAGCTTCCTTTTCATGCCATATCTGCCAACCATCTRCAGCTATCTTTGTTGCCTTTAGGTATCTCAGGTGGCATGATCCTGACTCAAAACTCTATCAACTCTTGGGAGAGCTCAGGTATCTGAGATTTYACATGCAGATCCAGACATGAATTCCATAATCCTTCACAGAGAAGCTTGCTACATGATAAATATTCTGTGGATACTGAAAATTAAGTCTGTGAGTGTTATGCTGTTTATCACATACCAATCTATAGTACATACAAACTCTGGATTGCTAAATCCTTTTCTATGATACAGATCAGAAGACTGACTTGCAATATCAAAAAGCATGGAGTGAAGGCTTAGCAGCAAAATTAATCATGAGATCTCTCCTGCAAGGGGATATAACATGTTTCAYTAGAGGAAATACAGTGCTGAGACTGAAAAAGACTGCAGAGGATTACCACCATTATTTCGGACTTTGAGTCTCTGAGTCATGAGGCAATACTCATGGTACAAAAGGAGCAGAGATTTCACAGGACTCTATCCTATCTGGGAAGCAACATAGCAGAGTAATGTTGGGGAACTCTTTGATACTGCAACTAACTCAGAAACATGACATTGGATTACATGTGGGAAAATGATTTTAGCAGAAGTTCTCTGTATTTGGAAGTACTGCAGTTTATCCAGTGAGGAAAGCGTTGGCTTATTTCAGTGAGAGAGGAATAATTCCAGCAATAAAAATGTCCTCTATCKCTCCTTAAAACCTTTTGATTCTGGGCTCCATAAACCTTGTCTGGAGAGCTGGCAGCTTTATGTTAAAAGTTTGGGGGTTTTGTTGACTAAAGGAGAAGAAAGGTTCATTTCCAGAAGATTCTCCTTTCAATAAATTCCTTTTCCAGTATTTTTCCCCTTTCTCCTCCTGCAGACAGTGTTTACATAACAGTGGTGGCAGAAGACATCTGAATTTTGTTCTTCTGACTGTTCTGTCTCTGTTGGAATACTGTACACGGGAGCATTTCCAGAGGCTAGACATAAATGGAAAATAAGAAAGAAAGGGAATTGGACAAATCTAAAGTAAAAGGAGATACAGTACAAAGAGAAGTAGGTATGTTTCTGCTCTTCTTAATAATGTTTCTTTTCTTTTCAAAATGAAAAGCGACGCTCCAAAATGGCAAAGCTGTGGATGGGAGGAACTAAGACATCAAGCTGTAGTTGCTATTGTGGCTGTGACTTCTAAGTCTCCAGTGAAGTGAGCATAAAGCCACAAAAAATCACAGGTAAGATGCAAAAACTATGAGAAAAAGTATTGCCAGAAGTAATTCCACTTTGTCTGATAATTCTCACTTTTTTATTTTTTTCAGATTCTAATTTAAGCTTGCCAGGCTTTCACTGGCTTTGTATCAAAACCACCTCAATACCACTGTACTGCCTCTTGCTTGTTTCTTTTATGAGGAGATTTCAATTTAAGGCATTTATCCAACAGACACTTAACACAAGAGAGAAAGTTTTCAAAGAAAGCATGCCCTGTGGAACCCGAAAGCATATTTATGAGTAGTTGGAATTGGAGGGAAAGATAGACATAAAAGAGCAGAAATTTAGAAACAAGAGTGGAAAAGTCATGTTATATAGTTTTGGAGAGTGAGCAACATATCTGTGTTTAGTTCATATATATATATATTTAGATATGTATATACAGATATATAGATATATAKATATATTTCTAAAAAGTTCTATTCAGGGAGCTGGAAAGAAGGGGAAAACAGGCCCAGACAGAAAATCAAATAGCATAGATGAGGAGTCTTACTCCTTAGAGCAATATAAGCTGTCATTTGTCAGAAGCCAGCAGAGCTGCTTAACACAAGACGTTCTTTCTTTTTCTCTTCCAGGTGGGAAGCACTCTAAAGACCTYGGCTTGTGGGGCTTGCAGGGTTTTAGTGTTACATCTCTGTTACACCTCTCTATTACAATCTCTCTGCCTACCTTTGAGGCATATCCACAGCATAATTTTTCTTCTGGTACAAAGTTCTATTACTGAGCCCATAAAGAGGCAGTGGAATCAAGGTTACAACATTCTCAAACCAAGGCCATGTACATTGGTATGAGCATAAAACATTTTCCTTAGACCTATGGGTGGTGGAAAAAGGAATTCTGCAGTGCATAAATCCTATAAAATTTTAATTTTAATTTTTTTTAAACTTTGACATAAGGAAAAAGATTGCTAAAGTTCAACACAAAATTTTTGACCATGAATTAAAAATACACATTAGCTAAAAACATTTAAAGGTCAGAAGCAATTTTAGAGGATATTGCTGAATGTTTCAGACTTATACTGTAAGAGGAATTTATGCAGACTTCAGACATTAATGATAAAACTGAATAATTAAGAGACTTGGAACAGACTATGGATTAACATATCTACATGTCATCCTTTGTCACGTGGCATAAATGTATAAAATTATTAAATCMAAGTAAGTCGGTACAGAAATAATTTCAAACTACAAATACACTTCTGTCCAAATATTATTTAAAAGTGGCAGCATTGTGCTCCTGGGTCCCCATATTAGAAGTATATTAGAATTAATGTTGAACTACTACACTATTTACATTGCTCTAATGGTTCTAATAGTGTGAGATTTACTGAATGCATTAAAATAATTAAGGAGCTGTCTTATCTGTCTTTGCTATAAAATAATAATATCCATCTTGACAAAACTTAGGATTATACATACTCATGAGCTCTGTGGGGAAAGACATTTGAAGACAGATCTGTTTTAAAATATTAAAGTGTTTTCTAGTTACTGTTGAATGACAAGAATCTTCCAGAATCTAACTCCTTGTTCAGACCTCTGACTTTACAGAGTTTTGTAGAAGCCAAAATTTAATTAATATTCTCTGTGCAAATTCAGACAGCTATTGGATATGATGTCCATTTCAAGTACTCACTGAGTAAAGAAGCATTAATCCAGTAGATCTAGGCACAAGAGGGAACCTTCAGAGTTGCTGAAATAATTTCCTTTTTACTAACTTCCCTGATGCCAATTAGTGGATGTGCATAGGATAGTAATAGTGTGGCTGGGATTATATTACCCTCTGTCTGTCAAGACTACCTTTTGCTGTCAGCAGAAGACGTTAAACAACTTGTTCCATAAGCAGCTAAACTAATAGAGCTGGACAGTAGTAATCAGAAGTTACATTATCCAGTTCTTGGCATTTCTCCACTTGGATTGTTTTGCCTGTCCTGAAAATCTCTTTCATTACAGCCCTCTCTGATGGGCTGTCAACACCCTTCAAGAAGTCCTTCCCAGGATTCACTGGGACTCAACACAAGAGGCACAATTCAACTTGGAAAGGATTTTATAGGAAGATGATGTCAAAAAAAAAGGAAACTGGACACCTGTCCTCAGCTCAAGACTGCTTTATTTGGGATGCCCTGGAGACCTTTATCTGGAAATTCAAAATCCAAGTAAGAGACCTGAGCATTAGTAATATAGTAGCGTTAGTGAGAGTTTGCTCATGCCACTTACTCATCAAGACACTGTCAATTAGGTCTTTATAATGAAAAGATTTCTGTTTGTTATTTCTTATGAGGCCTGAGTCCATCACTGGGAATTTCTCTAACAGAAAAAGCTGGAGTAGGAGTACAGGCATAGGAGAGTCCCATCTTATTCCAGCACCGTGGTTCACTGTCTCACCATCTGTGCTGGCAAGTGTGTGGTTTTCCTGACCTACAACTGTGAGCAGATCAAAGAGCAGATTTGACATGAAATGCAGAGCTTCTAACAAACAAACAAAAACATGTTGCACTGTGAAATTGGTGTCTCAGAACATGTCGCATAGATTCCTCAAGAGACTGAACTGGGGCAAATAATCTCCGTTTGTTCAGCATTCACCATTGCAGAGCATGGACCCCTGAATGACTCAAGGTGATATTTGAGTCCAAGAGACAAGAAAAGCACAATGATATCACATTATCTGCTCCTCGCTGAACATGTGCTAATTCTATACCACGGCCAGAAATTCTGCTACTTCTGTCCCATGAAGCTGAAGAAAATAAACATGACATTTTCAGAAAGCTGCAAGGGAGGCAAGCACCTATCTTCTTCATATGCTCTGAGCTAAAGCAACACACTAGATCCATGTAAACATTGTTTTCACAATTCTTCTGTAGGAGTCATGGCAACCAGCTAGCACTGGAATAGTGCTTTTATTTGGGCTGCTCTCAGAGCAAAAGTATTTTGGCAACCTAAGGTGTGATGCATGTACATTTGAGATATTGTAATTAAATAAAAGTCATCATAATCACTTCAACTACTTGGAACCACAGGAGGAAAAGAAATAAAATTTGTCATATGGGAAAAAAGAAAAATGTCTGYAGGGAAATTTTTTTTCAGGCTTCTCATAGGGCACAATCAACCATAAAGAGTAAAAAATAAAATTAAAAACTATTTWAAAAATCACTTGAGAACATGCTTTCAAATTAAATTATTCAAATTCCTTTCATAATGAAAGTCTCGTAAAATTAAAATACATTCATCTCTTCTAGTAGTATTCCACAAAGATTTCTTCTTGACTGATGAAATAGACTTTGCCTCAAAGGACTGTCACATTAACAATCTCATGCATTCTTTTTATGGGAACATGCTGCAGAAACAGTCAAACAGAAGCAGCTCTGCTGTCTGTGAAGATTTAGCTAACATACACCAGGATTTAATAAGGCCTTGCCAACATGAGTCCATACCAAGATAAATCAATTTAAGAAAAGAAGTAATTATTTAGAAATGAGGAAACCCATGTAAGAGCAATTGCTTGTGCTCTATTTTGCTTGGTGTAGAAGGGTGTTCTTTGTATAGGCACTGTGTTTTGATCTGGAAAATCACAGTGGTTGCTGTGTGGTTCACACACTTATTCSCTGTATCCCTTCAGTGATAATTCTGAGTTCATGCAGATTTTCTTGTTTTATAGTCAGAGGTCTCCTCTTTCTGCATATTTAACTATAGCAATTCAGACAAATAGTGAACTTCTGCCACAGTTTTCTCTTTTAAATAAATATAGCAATGCAGATACAGTACCTCTATAGCTATTGTATTTTCAGACCTGCAGTGTTTCACTGTGGTCTATAAGGACCACAACTCAGAAAACTTTAATGACATCTTAATACTACCTTATCTTATCTTGACCTTTATGMAGTGGCAACAAAACAACTTACAAACTCAGTTTGCTTGGTTGCGTTTTTCTGTATTCAATAAAAGAAAAAAGGRRAAAAAAAMCCAATAATATATTTGGAAAAAGGTAAGACTTTTGAAAAGAATTAAGCTCTTCATTTCAAAGTGCAAAACTGTTTGTACCTTTTATTAAAATGAAAATGAGATCTTTCAGTTATTTTTGTTTTAACATGTACCACAAGAGCAAGCCTGCTTATGGMTCCAGAACTGCCCATGGGCTTGCATGCAAGTTAGAAGACTCCTGTAGGATACATAAAAGACATTTTCAARTGTATGTTCTCATCCAGGAATTTTCATCTGAGATCAAGTATGGACTTATACCTGGGCCTCTCGCAGTTATGCCTCTGCTGCTAAGTTACTAAATATTTCTCTCTCTTTTTGCTTCATGTATACGTACAGATGCAAAATTCCCAAATTGAAGTTCTAATGCATGTGTCTGGATTGGGGCACCAATGCTAAGGAAAATCATGATGCTCTGTTTGCCCATGATATGTGCACAGTTTGTTAATTTAATTATTTGATAGAAGAGCAACCCTATTATTTAATTTCAGGTTGAAGGCTTGAGGCCTTTAGGATGTAGACGCTTCCCTGCCAGGCTACATTAGGAGGGAAGGTAGTTCCCCTCCTCAAGCATGAAGCTTCAACTGAAATTTCAAATGAACCTTGACGTATTGGCTCTTCCTTTGGGAAAGGCATTTACTCCTGTCTGTTCAGAATTAGCCAGTTTAGGTGCCTTCGTTAGATGGATTACTTCAGTGAGTAACTGATAATTTAAGGMTGACTGGATCCCAGTTTAAGATTCTAATTGGGACACCTCAGTTCAGTGAAGAAACCTGAGTACATGATAAGACAGTSACATAAGCTCTGCTAGTGTTTTACCTTTTTTCCTTAGTTCCTTAGTTATGTCTTCCATGTGTGAAAATCTTTTCTTTACATTCTACTTTGAACTTTTTTTCATTTGTCATTTGCTTTTCCTTTTTTGCCTTTTTTCTCCTTTTTTCCCCCTTTTTTTTATTTCATCTTAAATCCTATATTCCCCTTTTCTGTATTACCTCATCACTTTTTTTTTTTTCATCCTGGGTGTATGAAGAAAGAACTTATATAAGCACTTACATAGTAAGTGCTTATAATTTATGCTAGTGATATAAAATATATGCTTACATAGTGCTTTCAATCCTCAACTACTGTAGGAATTGCCTAATAAATCTCCATAACATGTTATATGTTATGGACGAATCATAATGTGTTATTACTGCATTATTTCTTTTTATGTTTTGTTTTAACTTATAGAAGAGTACAATATGTAAGATGACAGACAGTCTTTCTTCTCAACATATTTAAGCTTGATTAATTGACTGAATTAATCATTATTAATTTACTTTGTTATACTTCTGCCTTCTGTGGTTCTTTAGCCTTACAAAAATGTTATCTCTACTGATACAAATATTGTTGGATTTAATCTGGTTATCACAAACACAGGTGATATTGTTAGGATTTATTTCCTTCAATTTAATATGCATCTGCATATTGTTACACATAACTATTAAAATACCTTTGCTTGGATAGAATAACTATGTTTGAGAATTTGCTGTTATTCCCTTATTAGTATCATCAAAGACATCTTTTATTTCCATTTWAAATATGGTTCTTTTATCCTTTTCAACTTTTATGTCACCTTTGGARCTGCAAAGCTTTTAGAAATTGAATTTGAAGTATCTCCTCAGAACTCAGCTATTAGTCATGCAGTGGAGTCATCTCTGCTTTTTTTCTCTTAAGAGTACAGAGTCTCTTTGCAGCAGTRCATGATATACACCCCCTAAGACAGATACAACCACGCTACAGAACCACAGACTATTAACGTTCTGTTTTGTTTCCATTCGGATGAGTCAGGCAAACAATATTAACCCAGTGTTTTACACAGTCCCGTTGGGAGAGGCAGCCAGAATATATATGCAGCTCATTAGGAATTTTGCATCAGGAAGAGTATTCTTCACATTGTRCTTCTGTAGGTAAGGCAGTCAAGTCATACCGGTTCCTTGTTTGCCAGAAATTGCAGTAAGAATCTCTACTGTTGACTCTTAAAAARAAAAAAAAAAAGAGTTTATAACACAATAACTAAAATTTTATTCACGTCTTAGTAATAGACAAAGSCAAAAGTATGGTTGTTTCATGTTAGTCTCTCTGACACTAGGTAATTTCATGCATAAATTACATTGCATTATTATTAATATTATCTTCTACAACCGTGCCACTATCAAAGACTGAAGTAATGTCTTATCCAAGGGTCAATATGGAGTCTAGCAAAAGAAGGACAAAGCATGGGCAGAGAAGCTGAAGGGAGAAGAGTGAAGTAACTCATAGCATATGGGCCAGTGAGCTGCTTTGATGTCAGCAGACTACTTATATTACAGCTGGGTAAGTTATAGTTATAGCTAAGGCTCTCTGGGGTATGTGATCAAAAGTCARATTTG
Organism: Eudromia elegans; assembly: GCA_003342815.1. Taxonomy (NCBI): domain Eukaryota; kingdom Metazoa; phylum Chordata; class Aves; order Tinamiformes; family Tinamidae; genus Eudromia; species Eudromia elegans. The sequence goes on along the minus strand of PTEX01000277.1, from coordinate 734,171 downwards.
AGCTGATTTCCAAATCAACTAATTTTCTGGCTGATTCTGTTTTGGAATCATAATTGTGCATACCTTGGCYTTATTATATTTGGGGTTTCAGTTTAATCTTCCTTTAACATGTTTAATTTTTGTTTACCTTTTATGTGGTTTGCAGTTTCAGGGTTAATTACGGCATTGCTGTGATCATGTTGCTTAACAGAGCCAACGTGAAATCTCAGATTTAACTCCACTGCCTTTTTTTTTTTCCTCTAGGAATGCAAATTAAAATGTAGATGGTAAATTCTGCAGCTAAATGTTTTAAAATATGTTCAAACTGTTTTTTGATAGGGCAGAAGGATTCCTRTTTTTATTTTCTTCTCTATATTGCATGGAGTGTTCTTCCCTGTGTTATCTTTATATGTTGGTAGTTGGAAATCATTAACAATGAAGAACAATCTAAAAGAAACAGGAGGAAGATAAGGATTGCATTTGGTATTTCCTACAGTTGAAATATGAATAAAGCCAAACGTAAGATTTTCCAGACATTAGATTTTGGGTCAACAAAAAAAAAATCCTTTAAAATGCACATCATGTGTGTGTGCCTGTGCATGTACATATTTTCTTATTTGCCTCCCTAAACCCCTTTTTCTATGATTTTCAGTAAGGAATTTTGTTTAAACAAGAAAACAAATTGAAAAATTCTCCAGGCACTTTTTACAAACGCGCACACTTTTGAGACAGGGTTTAYTGTAGGCGTTAGTAGAATTGTTTCAGCAGAAAGTCTGTGTTCAAAATGCTGGGAATTTTCTCCAGAGTGTCCTGTATGTTGACTGGGGAAGGAGGGGGGAGCCTTGAACCTCAGCTGGTCCTGGAGCAGCTGCCTTCGTGGCCACTTAGTGCACTTATCCGCTTCCCCCGAGGCTGCTCAGCTGCGACCCAGGATGGCAGCGTGAGGATGATCCTGCTCCCGCGTGCTGCTCACCCGGCTGCCATGTTCTGTCTTGCCAAACAAGGCCTTCATGACATCAACCTTATCTCCTTCTGTTAGCATTGTATTTACTAGGTTTTACACAATTTATATCGTTGCAAAGTGCTCAAGCTCTGCAGCGAGGGATATGGATGTGTCTTTAATAGAATCTGCTGCTTCTACAGAGGCAAAACACCATCTGGAGCAAGAAATGCACTTGCCTACACAAGCCCACTCTGCTTGCTTTTATCTCCTTTTAAAGCTTAAGCATCTATACTGCAGGCATATATTTTTCCACCTACTATCCGTGGGACTATCATCTCACTTAGCTTAGGAGTACAGCATCTGCTCCATCAGCACCAAGGGAGTGAGAAAAGACTGATCTCCTATGGCTGGCAAAGGATGGAGAAGCTTGGCACTCAGGAAAGCCCAACTGCATCGGAGTGCGGAAGTAGCTCAGTTGAGATACACATGGGGAAAGGGATCCTGGACATTATCGCTTTCCAAAACAAATTTAAGGTATGRACAAGGACCCATTTCCACAAGAAGGGAAAGTAAAAATGTCCTGTGCTATAAAGGTAGGAGAAAACTCTCCACTCAGTAACACATGCCATGATTTWTTTTTTTTTTGGTAAATTCTCAAAGACATCTACCATAGCCCTGCAATGTGTTTGTCTAGAGGAAGAAATAATAGGCAGAAGATACTTTAACAATTCTTATTTATTGGGTCTGGATCCTTTTCTTGCAGACCATTTGTCYGTGTTAAGAGAATGCAGGATGAATGGAGGAATGTGAAATATTCTGTCCTCAGCACTAGCAAACTCTGCTGCTATTACTAACAATAGCATTTCCATTCACCAGCCTTTGTCTTAAATCTTCTTTCTTTCCATGGTGATGCAAAATATTCCCTTTCAAAACATCTCCAAAAGTTTTCCTTTGCATCAGCTAGATGTGTTTTCCAAATGGAGGGGCAATGCACAGACTTCACCTCAATATCGCTCCGGGACAGCAGGCAATCAAAGAACACAGTGAAGGCTATCAGGCATGTGAATCTCAATGGATTATATTCCCTAGCATGGAAATCTTAGATCTTCTTATGAATATGCTAAAGAAAGGGCTAATTAGGAGATATTATCTTTTCAATATTCAAATTTCACTGAAAACAAAGTCTGTCTATTAAAAGATCAAAGGGTTACATTTCTCTCTTTTTGTATGTTAACTTCATTATGGTTATTAGCTGAACATAAGTGTTGTTATTTTCTTTTTATTCTCATTATTATATTTCTTCACCTTATCCTTTCTACTTGTAAAAGAAATGTTTATTTTTTCCATCCTCTCCTTTCTGGCTTATTCTTTGGAGAAAAGTAACTGCTCTGCTTGCTTTGAGTTCAGTACACTTCATTTTCCAGTCAGCAAGCAATGAGAAACTATCCCCTTCTTCACATTAATAAAGTGATACACTTAGAGAATAAGCCAGGGGATGTGTCACTCACCCATGCAGCCACAAAAGTTTGTTTTTATAGGAGTCTTTATGGATGGAGCTGGAGGTGCAGATTAGAAGCCCGTTGCACCCTCATCCTCCGAGGCCCTTGCGCTCCTGAGGGCATTTCAGCATGGGCCAAGCAAGCAGCTCTGCAGTCAGGTCAGGCTGCCAGTGCCATGGAGCTGGGAGGCAAGTAGAGGAAGGAGCCCAGGTGGCCCCAGCACAGAGCGAGCACACCAGGGCACTACCAGGACCTTGGCAGCTCCCAGGGGTAGACTGAAATAAAAGTCTACCACAGCTCCTAGGTTTCCCATATATGAGCACTGTCAGGGCTTCTGATGAATTTGTTTGATGTGAAGAAAACTTCTGAATACTTTGACTTAATGCAAACATTAAAAAGTATAGATTTTCTTTTTTCTTCTTMATTTTTATACATCTTAGGCCATTTAAGTTATGTATGTTGTGTTTGGTCTGTTTGTGAACTAGAAAATATGAAAAAAAAAAGGTAAAAATGATAGGCTGGCGCTTATGTTGAATCTACTTCTGATGACATTTCTGGCTCAAGTATTGCAGATCCAAAACATTTTGACTAATCTAACATAATGAGGAATAGAAAGAGACCCAGAAATAGGRATCAGTTGTGTGTGAGAAAGCCATACACTTGCTTCATATGTGCCAGGATCARTTTGATTAGATTCAAAACTCTGAAGGATAAAGTCTTTCAATAATCAAAATTAAAGTGAGAAATTGGAGAACAATTTCTATGTGCTCCTGTTGCTGCCAAATAATTTGTTTCCAAGTGCCATGGTTCTGGAAAGTTTGGGTGTGAGGAGAAGCTATAATCACAGTCAATAAACGGCTGAGTTACAGAATAATCAGTTTCCAGCCATTCCTAATAAAGATTTGGTGGTTAATTTTAAGTTAATTCATAAAGAATATGCATTTAAATGTTTTCATTATTTTTAGACATATTTAGTGGCAATAAAAGTAGATTAGGGAGTATTTATTCACTTACACACATCATCCATTTGTTTTAGTACACTTCTATTTTATTTGCCCTAACAATCAGGAAATATATTTCAGCTTTTAAATATTAACAATTTTCTTTAAATATTAAATGTTAGTGTTCCTCTTGTGATTCTTAAACTGTTTTAAAACCYTWTTTTAAATAAATAAATTGCCTCCATCTGGCTTCAAGACCAGTTTAAAATTCAGCCTGAGATCATTAAGATTTAAAATTTATGTTATATGTTTAATTCTTACTACCTAAAATTTCTTTTATGATGACTAAACCATTTTAATGGAGGATTAGTGTAAGATCCTGGAATTTTAAATTATATCAAAAATTTCATGTTAATTGTGCAATGGCCATACATTTAAACATGAAGACTAGGAAGATAAATACTTGAAATATTAGTACCTCAGTCAATCTGCATATTTTGCACACATGTTTTGCTGGAAGTAAATATATGTACTTACAGGAAGTCATTTACTTAAATTCAAATTCAAAAACAATTTTGCATCAATCCGAAGCTCTAAATCTTCAGGGTCCATTAGTCTGCCGGAGTAAATAGTTCATGCTAGTAAACCTCAGTCAATAACCACTAATATCTTCCTTCAGACCTTGCAATTCAATTTGAGAGACAGCATACCTTTTTWAAGGCGGAGGTCTAATCTTGATCTGTAGACATTAAAGAGCAGAGGACTTACTATGGTCCATTATCCTCACCGTGTTAACGTGCTCGTTTCTGCTGTTGTGATGGCTGTACAACACAAGGTTTCAGACTTTACTAACATGAATGTTCCTGAAAGGGAAAACACAGGCTTCAGTGACCCAGTAAGAAAGGGAAAATTAGTGCTGTTAATGAAGCAGCGTTTGCCTGTAGTGAAAAATCACAGGATGGCACACAAGTATCTGAGCTATTAGGCTTCTGAGCGTTGCAACCAGCATTAATTATGAGGCTGTGCTCTTCACCACACTCCTCCGTTCTGGGGGCTGAGTATTATAGTCCCTCTGAATCCTTCTKAAACACATATTTCAGAGACATTTCTAAAGCTCGTGATAACTCTGGTGTCAAAAATAACCCAATAAACAAAAAACAAACAAGGAGAATCATTATAAATTTTCAGCAGAAACTAATCACTAAAAACTGCTGTGAGTGTCAGAATTTCGAAACTGGTCCTTTATATTCACATTTTCCCCCTTAAAAAYTGTATTATATTCCTGCCACCTTTTAATATAAGGAATTATCCAAGTGCCAAAGCATTATTATAATATTGAATATGTTTAGTAATTTTTAAAAGAAACAAAATGGTACAGATTTATAGCTAGGTTAATAGAGTTCAGGTTTGGTGATATCTCCTCAGCTGTATTTCATATCAAGTCCTAAAGTAATATGAATAAAGAAGAAATCATACTAAAGCTAATTGTAGAAAATTAATAAAGGTCTGGATTTATGGGGGTTAACCTCAATGTATCTGATAGATTCTCTAATCAACTTGAGCTAAGGCTCACAAGTGTCTGGAAGAACTTGTTATGAAAATACAGGTCCCTGATTCAAACCACAATCCATTTTCATGTCATAAAATAAAATAAAATAAAATAAAATAAAATAAAATAAAATAAAATAAAATAAAATAAAATAAAATAAAATAAAATCCTGAGGTTTAATTAGAATAGCAGCACACTTCCACAGAGACACCACAGACTGCAGAAGGGAGCTGCATATGCCTGCTGGCTGGAAGCCAGTTATTTCCTCTAAGACTTCACAATAGTTATATTCCTTTTAGAATTAAAATAGTAAATGATGTGGAATTGCTGCACAGGAAGACTGTATACAGCATGGATTTCTTGCACTGTAAGGCATCGTGCAGTTGTAGCCACAAGTAATGGCATCTATGAAAGGTCAACTGGAGGACACAGCCTCAGGGTTGACTGCTTTCGAGCCTGTCTTCTTGCAAAGACATGGCAACCTGGAAAGAGAGACAAGTTATTGCAAATTGTGTTCTATCCTTAATGCATGCATCCRTATATGAAATAGAGAAATACAGTGTTTAGACTTAGGCAGGTACAATAATATGTTATATTTACTTGTATCTTTTTTGCTTTCTTATGTTTTGCAAGCAAATAAAAGCATAATCTGAAACTGCTTATGAAGAGTCTGTACCCTGTGAATTTTCTATCACTGTAGCTTAGAWATTTAAAGCATTCAAAGGCAGTCTTTACAGAAATAATTCATAAGGAGATAATGGCTTGGAATATTTTTGCCTGGCTTCTAAGGAAATGAAGCTTTTTCAATCTCTCTCCCTATTAATTCTCCCCTAGTCCCCCATAACTTCTAAAGCCAATTCCTAACACATTAGATAGGCACAGGTCTTACATAAGAACTTAAGAAATGCCCTATAGGGTCACACTAGTGGTACATCTGATTGTGTGTGGGAAGCGTATGAACCTGTTTCCCCAAAGCCACAACTGTAAGATATTAGAAGGCTAATACCTGCCTACTCTTTTTACTAATTAATGAGTAGTTCTCACACATTTTGTGACAATCAGCAGGAGGTCAAGAGAGAAATACTCAAATTAGTGCCCTTCTCTCATGTTTCTCAGCAATTAAATTTAATTAAACCTTCCTGTCTGTGCAGCAGTCAGTCAATCAATATAKGTAGACTGTTTTCCAACAAGCGCAGTATATCTGGTAAGTGTTCAGCACCTTCCAAGCTAGCAGGGTAGTGGAGGAGCTGGAGGAAGGGTTGCTGTTGTTAGACCAAAGCCATAGGAAAGCAGACTGTGTGAATCCTACAACTCTGGGAATAACTTGCTATGTTTGTTTACTTGTGCTTCTTATTCTAAAATATATACTGTTCTTTCTGTTTAGTTAGTSTTGACAGCTTTATGACATTTTTCTGTAGAAGAAACTTGATGATAGAACTTGCAAAGAATATTTGAATGGAATCTTTTTCYTTTTCAAGGAATGATCAAGTCGACTTTTTATCTGAATACACTTAGAATAAGAGGGAACAGCCTCTCTTTTTCCCTWGTCCTAAGCTGCTTCTTCCAGACTTAGGAGGAAGGTGCTCTTTTTCTTAAATTCTTCTCAGAGCAACTGAATGTTACTGCATTTTTTATTTTCTTTTTGAAATTGTGGATGTGTTTGTCTCATGCTTGCAGTTGCAACCTGTTTTTCTATCCAGATCAGCTTCTATGTGGTTTTGCATAAGGTTGAGCAAACTCATTTGTTTAACAGTCTAAACTRCGTTTAGTTCTCATGAATGAACAATGGTGTCCTTCAAACTCTGATTGTGCTCGGAAACGAGCCTTCTTGTAGACACCAACTTTTCCCAGCATAACAACATGAACAACAAAAAGTTTGATACACTTCATTTTCTAACRGAGATGTCAGAAAAATGTCCAGAATAAATGCAAAACATTTTTTAAACTAGGTAACCAGCCCAGTTTTCAATAAGCAAATCTTCCCTTCAAAATTAAAAGTAAAGAGGACAAAATACATAGCACGGTGCAAAACACAGTTTGAAAAGTGGATGCTAACCCATTTGCTTGAATGCTTATCCTGGCTGAGTACCAAGAAAATGGAAACCAAAGAGAGATTAAAAGCAGCATGTATAACTTTGCTGTAAGATAACTCAAGGGATAAGGCTGATAAGAGTAGTCTTGAAACTCTGACAAGAGAGGAAATGCTTGGTATGAAGAATTAAGGTAGAAATCTAAGGAAAGAAAATAATATTGGCAGAATCCCCTCTTGGGGATTATGTTATAAACTCTATCTCTTTATGGAGCTGAAGAAACCTTAAGGCTTCAGACATGTAAGTGAAACAAGAAAACTTGAAAATGCATACATCAAAAACTCCCACAAAGCTAAGGGAATGATGAGCTAAGGGAATGCTGTGAGTGTGAGATATTTTATCTTCAGTGTCTTTTTCTCTTTTCTCTCTCTCTTTTTTTTTTTTTTTTTTTTTTTTGTTAAGGATAATTTAGATATATCATGTAGGTGCACAGTATCAATGAAGGCAGTGGTAAGGTTTCAAAAAAATATCCTTCTGTCCTGAAATTAAATCCATCCTTCGGTTGGCCAAAAGGAAGAAGAAGCAGTGCAGCATTGTCTGAATTGCAAAAGTTTGAATCATCAGCTGAAGTGACCTGTGGRTCACATCTGCCACAACATCTGACCAAGGTGGACAGGATAATTCATACACACTGATAGGTGTGTTACCTCTGATCTAAAAGTGAGCCTGTTTCCCACAGAAGCACCCATAACTGATCTTGCTTCCCAAGGGGCCTGTCCCACCCTCTCTGCATGGTGAGATTCTACCTTATTTTCTCTTTTCCTTTCCCATTACCAGAAAAAACAGGCCCAAGAAAGGGATTTTGAAGGTGCTACACCTTCTGTAAGGTCCATGTTAGGATTTAGACCACACTTAATGCTTATGCCTGTGATAACTCAGGCAACAGATGGCAATAGGTCTAATCTTTCAGCTGGAAGCAGTATTTCTGCTTGTTTTCTCAACGCTCAAAAATATTGGTTGCATACATATGACTGTGTGCAGGCAAGATCAGGACTCTCAGCAAGTTATTAATTAAACAGCAATTATTTATGTAAATAACAATGTAGGATGTGCGAGTTGTTTTACCTGCCATTTTAAAATGTCACCTAAAATTTGGTACTTGAACTCCCCCCTCAAAGATACGGCTTAGTCCCCTGGTGTTTTGATAAACACACAGCATAAYTGATTAGGAGAACATTTTCTTGTTTCCTGCCAAGAACCTTTTCTCCTTAAATGACATGCACCAATTACCAGGTCAAGACAAGTATTGCCTTGACTGAATCCACGAATCCGTGTGGCTTTAAACCAGTACAATATTCTTTATATATAGTTACATCCCAGACTGGTCACAAGTGATCTTTACCCACACTACAGTGACCTTACAGTTCTGTGGCATTCCTCAAGGTTACTGCAGGAAACTGGTATCCCACACACCTTGTTCACAACCTTTATTTTTTCTTTCTTTCTTTTTTTTTTTTTTTTCCCTCAGATGCAGTTTACTGCTAATTATGTGCTCCAAGGTACAAAATGGCATGAGGTTTGTTGATTTGAATAGTTTTCTCCCTATGGAAAGCTGCTGGGGGAGGTGATTGGAGACATTGAAACTGCAATTTCCTTGCCCTTAGCACTATTACTTATTGATTTATTTGCCATTATTAGTGCATTTGTTTGCACTACCACAGTACCAAAGAATTCTGCCTTAAAGATGGGAAATTGCCTGTAGTTATTTTTGTGAAAGMTTTAGGCAGTGGAAATCCCTCCCCATCTGGACAGAGACAGACCCTGACCACTACARTAGCCCCGGGACTGATCCTTGTCCTCAGGCTTTGAAACAGGTCTCTGACAGTCAGGGAGACTTGGCATTTGTAAGCCAAACCTAGGTTTGTTTGTTTATTAGAGGCTTTTTACCATGTCAAAGGCAAATATGTACATAGATGGGTGGTTAAATATCAGCTATAAACAAATGCTTCCCATCCATCAAATAAGTGTACAAGCATAGTGTCACTGAAAAAAAAATACACATTGCATTAATGCAATCTTCGATGAAATTGTGTTTGACAAAATAATGCCATAATAAATGGTAACTGCATGCAAGCTTTATTTTAATGTAGGATTTAGCACAAGGCCTGTTGCATTGCAGTAGTGAGAAAATATCATCTTTCACTGAAATATTTTTGACACTTTATTTTGGTAGGTATACTCCGAAAAGATCCTCCTCTYCCTTCAGTAAAGCCCCGGCAGCATTTTCTCTAAGTGGCTTCCCCTTTGTGCTAAGGGATCCCCATAGAGTTCTCCACGGCTACTCCTTCTGTCCACACCGCTGTCCCCTTGCAAGGAAACCATGACGCTGGTGAGGAGCTGGTRCCTGGGCTGCTGCCTGCAAGCTGAGCACTGCTCCTGAGCTTCGCAGCGCTGACATTGTCAGCCTGTCTGTGATATTAAGGAGCAGATTTTTGAAAAGACTTTTCAAATAAGCCTGAGAGGAGGAGCCTCTTGGAGGTGCAAAGTCAGATCAAATTTGATATAAGACCCTTGGACAAAAAGACGATGAGCCTCATACTGCAGCACCCATCTTTGCCAGCACTTCTACTATTGTAATGTCTAAAACTGTACTCGGAGATGTTCTCTGGTCCGTTTATGTAACACAAGAGAAGAGCACTCCAACCTAGTGTGCAAAAAAATAAAAAAAACCCACCCCACCTACTGAAGAGAGGCAGCCTGGCATGTTAAATAAAGTAGCTTTGTTAGCACTGGCAACATGACATTTGCACAATACCCATGGTGACACATGATGCTGGTGACTCATATTCCTACCCTCGTTGAACTCTCACAGAAGCAGTTATTCCCTGCATTAGCCTATATATTTGATTCTTTGTCTTAAGGCTAGTGCTTTATATTTGCCCTTAGCAAATGTCAGTTTGTTGATTCTTATACGTTCTCCAGTTTATAGATATTATTTGATTTCTGACTCTGTCCTTAAAAGATTACAAACCTTATAGCTTGGTATCATACACAAATGTTCAAATAATTATGGTAGTGAATGGCACTGGTACTACTCCAGAAGRATCTCACTTAAAATGACTTCCTAAGAAAACATGCCACTGAATTTCACTTTAGTGACAAGTAGCATCAACAATGCTGGAAGGATGGAGGACAGGTTCAGTAGCAACAACGAGAGACAACACTTGGAGCAATGACAGGTCACAGAAGGCCTTAATGATAGATGACTTTTATTTAACAGTGGGAAGCATGTGTGAAATGGACTCTCTTTGTCTTCCTTTTCTCTTTCCTTTTCCCTTTCCCTTTTCCTTTTCCCTTTTCGTTTTCCTTAAGCATACAAAGAAAATTATCTTTAMATCAACATCATGAATTGATGTAAGCAGAGCAAGTCCAGGACAAGAAACTGAGCATTTAACAGTCAGATCAAAAGTGTGGGGAAATGCTTTCAGGAGATTTCTAAGTGAGAAAAGAAAGGCTAGGTACTAGAGATACTAGGAAAGGAAAAGCATTATTAAATGCTTTTTCCAGGCTAATTCCAGACGAGGCTTAAGTCATCACAGCATCATTCAGAGATAGCAGTTTGGACAGCCCATTATTTAGATGCAGACTTCTTTCTTTTTTTCAATCTATATAGTTGTTCAGCTATCTGAATATATTTAACTACCTAAATGAGTTTTCTCTGCATCATTTTTTTTTGTGGTGCAGAATAGACTTGCACTGAAAAAAACCCAGCATTTGCTTGACTAATAATTATCTGCTCCAAAACGCAGCCAAATACAGCTAGTTTAAAATATTCAGAATTCCTGCTGAAGTCACTGAAGCAAGAAAAGATCTAAAATTTCAATATTGCCTTAAGAAGCAATGTCATCTGTAACTCCATTCTTTTGGATGGAAAGTGCTGCAAAAGTGCTGCTATGTGGATGTGTGCATGCCGGAATATATAGATGACATGCTGCCATTTTGAATTCTCCTATGAATTATCTCTTTGCAAGTTATTAATTCTTTCTAAAAGGCAGAAATGGAAGTCAGTGAGGCCACTATATTTCAGAGTTTAGTGCAAAAAATACAACTTTCAGAAATCATTACAGCAGATACAATTTGATTAAACTAACTAAAGTGTTCAGAATAATTAATGATAAAAAAGGGTTAAAAATATATTTGAAAAAAAAGCAGTTGAGGATATAACTAATTGTCTATTGATACAACAAGAAATTATGATTCCCTTTTTTTCCCCAGGGGTCCAGATTCCTTCATGGTTCATTTTGTGAAGCACTTTATGWAGTTGCAGGGAAATTGGTAGTTTCTCACCCGTAACAGAGTCAAGCATTTTAAAATAAAAAGCAAGGTTCTTAATAAATAGAAGTACTATGCATTGTACTATCTAGCAGTGTACTGGTAACAAAGCACTAGAAATCTGATTATGAAACAAATAGAAATTATAATTTGTGAAACAGTAAAACAYGCAAGTGTCAGGACATGGACTGTTTTTCTTTTCAAGCAGGAGTGTAAATTAATCATATCTCATCWCAACATGGTTAGAGTCTCCTGTCATCAAAAACTTACCTTTTTGATACCAGGAATTACAATTTCCATAGTGTTATTAACACAATTGCTAGAAAACCCATATCTGCAGTGTAAGTTTAAGCAAAGGAGTTACAGGCTGGTGGGTATGTTTATTATGAATGTTTAAATACTTTTTATACTAAAATGTTCRAACCATTAGCATATATTGGCTGTGGATCTAAGTGTAGTAGGTAGATAACACCAGTCTTGGAGCCTGATAAACTTTCTTGAGGACAAAAAGTGCTAACATTAATCACAGAGTGTAGATGACTGTACTTTTTTGTTCAACACAGATTTGTGTTTGAGCAGCAGGAACAACACGTGGTACCGTGGTTGCATAAAAGGAGTCAGAAACTCTGTGGAGAGAAGTATATTAGAACTCAGCGATGGTGGTGACACATCGCAGGGCATGATCCCCACCACCCATGAGGGCAGCTCCTCTATCCCCTCAATCAGACCCCAAGGGTAGATGCAGCCCTGTGGGACTGAGCTGCTGAAGGAGGACAGCAGGCTGCACAGCATCAGGGGAATGAAAAAGACTGACCAAAACTTCTCTGAGACTCTTTTGTTTCAAGAGGTCAAACTCCAGCTGCACTGAAGAAGAGGTAGGTGGGTGCTTATGAGACTGAAAAAGGAAGGCTCTCATGATGATGATGGCTGGAAGCTTCTTTGAAAGGCCGTGGTGATCATGAGAGATTTCTCAGGACCGCAAGAAAGGAAATGTCACCTCTGTCTACCAGAAGGTCAAGAAAGGATTCAAGAAGCTACAGGCCAGGCAGTTTCATGTCAACTCCTGGGAAATTCATGGAGCAAAAAGTCTTGGAAGATATCTCCAAGCATGGAGGAAAGTAAGATTATCAGGAGTAGTCAGTATAGATCTATAAAAGCAAAATCATGCCTGATAAGCCTGATAATCTACAATGAGTTGACTGGCATGGTGGAGACAGTGAATATTGTTGGGACAGAGTGATGGGACAGAGTACATCCTCAGGAAGTTCAGAGATGATACAAAACTGGGAGGAGTGGTTAATAGCCCAGAAAGCTGTTTTTTCATTCAGAGGGACCTTAATAGGCTGGAGAAATGGGCAGAGAGGAACCTTATTAAGTTCAACAAAGGTAAGTGCCTGGGGAGGCATAACCACAGGTACCAGAACAGGCTGGAAAGAGGCTGGAAAGAAGCTAGACAGAGAAGACCTTGGGACAACTGATGGATGACAAGTTGAACACAAGCTTGCAATGCATTCTTGAAGTAAAGGACAACATTATCATGGACTGCATTAGGCAATGTTGCCAGCAAGTCAATTGAGGTGATCCTTTCCTTTTGTTGTGCCCTAGTGAGGCCATATCTGGAATACTGTGTCCAGTTCTGGTCTCCCCAGGGCAAGAAAGGCTGGACAAATAGAATCAAATCCATCAAAGAACCATGAAGAGACTGGAACGTTTCTTGTGTGAGGAGAGGCTGAAAGCCCTGGGAGTGTTCAGACTGGAGAAGAGAAAAGTGAGGAGGAATCTTATCAACATGAATAAATGACTCATTGGGAAAAGTAAAGAAGTTAGTCAGACTCTTCTCAGTAACACTCAATGAYAGGACAAGAACACAAACTGAAATATTAGAAATTTCATTTCAATTCTTAMGCACAAGAAAAAAAACCTTTTTCTACTATGAGAGTTATCAAAGACTGCAACAAATGGCCCGGAGAGTTTGTAGACTTTCCTTTCCTTAAGGTATAGTTCCTACCTTCATGTCTTCTGAATGTGAGGTGGAGTTTGTTTCTAGAGGAAGWTGGAAAGCAAAGACACCAAGCTGGTTTTGAAGTTGTGAGGGAAACGGGAATAAACTGTGGTTCTTTAGAGACAAACCAGTTTGGAGACTGAAAGCTAGATCTATTTTGCTAGATCTAAAATGCATGCTACATTTTTTGATTTATGGACTAAATTTATGACTGTATATTTTGAATAATATTGAGCCTATCTAACATTACTCATAGCATATGGTTTATTTCTCAATATTACTAAGATTAGTAACAATACTTAAGTGCTTTCTCTTAACCTAACCTCAGAAGAATCTTCAATATCCTATTTACTCCTCATTCATTGATAGATGAATGGGTTGATTGAATTCATGGGTTGTGTTAAATTGCTGTGACGTCATCTTTGATATTTCGTTACTGTTGATTTGGAAAAGCCCTATGAAATGCACTAACTGGCACAGCAGATGATCTCAGACTTTCTCAGTTACTAATATATCTGTATTTATAATTGTCTGAAAAAAAATCCATTAGACATGAAGCTAATTTAGTCCACATCCTGTGGTAGGACAGGTAAAATCCAAAGTAACATCACTGATGATTTTCATTTATGATACTGTAACATGATAACTCTGACCTCTGAACTAATAAAATCAAATGGTTCATCTGAGGAAATGTTGCCAAGCATTGCATGGGAAACATTTCAAAATCAATATTGTTTGTAACATTGCTGCTACTTGATAAATCACATCCAGGTTTCACACACACACTCACGTAACAGCCCTGAATAGCCTAACATATAAATTCTTATGTTAGAAAAATGTGTAATAGCAAGAAATTGCAGAAACTAAACAGTTGCTGATAAGTTTAAATGTTAATACAACTCAATTGTTACCATTTTTCCACATGCTCATTCAATGTTGTTTGAACTCAGTTGAAACTGCAAGATCTTAATTTTAGAAGTGATTTGTTAAAAAGTATTGAATCAAGTACTGCATCTGTTTCTTTAGCCTTTATCTGTAACTATTGCTGTATAGCACAAATCTAGTGAAAGTCATTGAGAAGCCAGGTAATGGCACAGCAGGGTTCATTCACTGTATGCAAATCTAGAGACTTAGGCCTCTATCTGGATGCTTAGATCAACAGGGTGCATAAAGCTATAATCAACTGACATAAGGTATAGAGAACAAGTGTAAATTTTTAGTCTTAGTAGCAGAGTGATGATGCTCATAGCTCCATGTCAACTCTATAAATGTGTTGGATATACCCTCTAGTGTACACACAACAAATGCACAGGTGTGTGCAAGCTCTATTTAATCATGCTTAAAATAGTCTAGATTATAGCAGAAACCTGGACAATGCAACTTCAAAACAGCAAGTTGGTCACTGTGTATTTCCATCTGCCTGGCTGGCCTCCCTCTGCTTCCTGTCCTGGAGCCAAAAAAAAAAAAAAAAAAAAAAAAAAAAAAAAAGGCAAAAAAAGGCAAGAGAGCTACTGAAAAAGGTAGAAAGCTTCAATCTTCGCTCCCAGAAGACTATTCTTAGAGAATGAGAGAGGAGGGAGGAAATAGAATGCATCTAATAAGATAGTAGCTCCTTTGTATCAGTACCCAGCAAAGAACAGAGACCCCAAACAGAGACCCCAAAGAAGAAAGCAGTGAAGAACTGCAGGAGGTGTAGCCACATTTGCATTTGATGCAGACACTGACTGAAGGGAGAGGATTGATTTGAGGCATGGGGAAAGGCACAGTTGCCTGCCAGTAAGATATGTAGATGCATTAATGRTGACAGATCCATTAATACACTTTTTTTTTTTCCCCTGGGCTACTTTAAGCAGTGAGTTAGAATTAGTTCCCCCTGCCCTATTTCTCTATAGTGCAATAAATGTCTAGAGGGGGAGCAGAGTTTTTCTAGCAAGGTATCTAAAAATCTTCCTCTTCAAACCTGCCTCTTCTGCTTTTGCTCTCTCTCCTGTGCAATTATACTTCATTTGCTGTCTCAGTGTTTTTTACTGTTGTTTTATTTTACTTCTGGAGCATTATTTGTGACTCAGACGTCATACTCATGGTTATATACTGGTAGTCTTAAGCATATATTGTAAGAAAGGAATCAGGGGCTTGCTATTCAAGTATGTCTGTGATAATCCACTGGCTTGAATTCCACTGAGTTAGTGGAATTATATGTCTATCAACAAGTAGGAAATTTGTCTCGAAACACTTCATCTTAATACTTGATTGGTATCAAAATTCTTAAAACCRTTGTTCTCTATTCGCTAGTTATACAAAGCTCCTCAGTAGATTCTTACATATCCCTGAATAAACACCTCAGCTACAGCTCCTAAAAGTTCCCTTAGTGTTTGGGACTTTGGAAGAGAGTGGATATTCTTGTGCATCTTTTGCCATAGGATATTAGAATTTATTCCATGCCTACTCTAATGGAATTGAAGGTAGTTCAAGAGATTGACTTAAAGCAAATTATTCTGAGTGCATCTTGAGAGTGCAAGAGCCTAAGAAGTAGTTTGTTATCTACTATCTTAAAGCTTGCAGTGGAAATTTTCATTTTAATGTATTTCACTAACATTTCCGTAGCTGGTATGCAATGTAAATTAAATTAATCTCAACTCATTTTAGAGTTTATCTTTAGGCTTTTCATTTTGTTCCAAAATTGCCCAAATAAAACATTACATATATATGAACTAAAGACATGACACAATGCAAAATTTGAATATTTCATAAAGTACATGCAAGTTAATGTTTTATTTAGTTTCTACTTGCCAAGCAAAGTAAAAATGCATTTGTTTTATTTAAAGGGATTCTCTGCTAACCAGGTATGCTAACTGAAATCCATCATTTAGTTATATTTTTAAAGTAAACCCAGTGCTCATTCTSTCCCTTTTTATTCTTTATCTATACGTTCAGACAAATTTATTCATATGTGTGTGGATGAAACCATAACTACATTTTGCTGTGACTCTAAGCTTTAAAATTCTCCCATCTATATTTTGTCTCTGTGATGTCACTTCAGGGACATTTTATGCTTTCAGTAAACATTGCCTTGAGGTTTTTGAAAATATACTGCTTCTTTAAACCAAGATGGAACAGATGGAAACTTCATTGCTTAAACAAATGGCTACAATTTTCTTCAGGGCACAAAACAATATCATGAACTTGACTGAGTACTTAGGAAGCTTCCAGAAGCTTTTAATATTTTTTTTTTTACTGGCAAGAGATTGAATTCACAAATTTTTTTCAACAAATGYTTACAGAAATATTTTTCTCCCCTCCCCTTCCCTTCCCTTTCTTTTTTTCCTCCGTGCCCTGAAGCGTTCCTGATTCCAATGACCTTTTGGATTAAATTGCTATGAGGATGATTTTGCATGACAATACATTTTCTTGCTAACTGTTGAAATCTCAGTGCAGCTGTAATGACCTAGACTATTTCAAAAGGCCTTATGTTGTTTAGAAAAACACCAATACTTGCAATTTAATCTGATAAAAAAGTGCTCTAAAAAAAGTCTGTGATATGAACTGCCAAATAAAAGTTACATTTTGAAACATTTTTTAATTTTGAAAGGATGGATAGGAATAGTTCTTGGCTATTCTAAGCCTGACAGAAGTAAGGCTATCATTTTCCCATAATGTACATCAACRTAAAATATCAATGCATCCTCTCAGWCAGGGTCTTTATTGATCTCGGTTCAGAACATGCTTGTATCTTTGGGAGAGAGAAAGTAATCCTAGTGCTTTTGCAGCTGTTTTAATTTAAACTCCACTGATAAAACACACCTATATTGAAGTCTGTTGGAGGAATTCCCAGTCCTGACAGTTATCTATAAATGAATGGGAGTCATATACTTGCTTKTTTCAAAAAGTAGGCACAATAAGATAAAGCAGATAATAGAAGTGATATCATCTGAAGGATATTCATAAAATGTACAAAGGTGAGACTTTGTTATGAGTGGCTTATTCTGGGAATACAGTCTTAGTGCTACTAGTACAGACATGAATCAAGTATTGGGTTTAGTTAGAAAAATAACYTCATTATATTTCTGGCAAGCAACACTAATGAGACTAATTACCCATGGCCCGGTCTCTGAATTGTTCTTTCTAGCACTGTAAGTATTATCTTGATTTTGGCACTAATCCAGTCTTGCATTCCTTGCACCCACAAAACATCCATAAAGTTCTGCAGAGTTTGCATTACTTTGGCATTGCTTCAGTATCTTAATGTAATGCAAACCTAGATGAGTCCTTTGA
>PTEX01000277.1:656740-716296 GCA_003342815.1 Eudromia elegans | reverse complement strand
TCTTTTCTCTCTCTATCTCTTTCTCTCTCACTCACTCTCTTTCTCTCTTTCTTTCTTTTTTTCACCATTAATATGTTTGCAAGATGGGAAGGGGAAATGGTGGCTAGATACTTCCAGTGCTCAGATCCTGCTTGCTTCCAGAGTTGACAAGCTCATGACAATAGACCAGTGCCTTATTTCTATTTACCAACCAGGACTCATTGCAATGCATATACAAAACAAGGTGACTGGCTGCAAGGTTTCACCCATCTGGACACAAGACACTGTAGAGTAGAAAGACACAAGGAGGGCATATGGGTGTGCATGATGGGCAGCAGCCATAACAATTTTACAATCCAGCCGAAGTAAAAGATGGGGTTTTTTTGGAAGCATCCCTACAGAGTTTGGAAGAGAAATTAGAAGAAGGATAATGAAGCTTTTATCTATTTACTTATTTATTCAAAGAGCTGTTTTCAAGCATCAATGGCAAAGCAGAAGAGAAACATATTTACCCAAAAATATAGCCGGTAGACAATGGACACTGGTAACCTAAACACACTGGCAATGGAAATCTGATTTCCCAATACCCTTAGGATTAGGAAAAGCTTAGTCTTARCTCAGTCTGTAAAGGACTGTCAGTGTGAGGATAAATAACTTAATTTTAATGCAATAGTTGCAGAAGACAGTGCAAGGGCTATGTGGCCAATGTGGCTATGTGGTTATATGGCTAGCCAAATAACAGACTGTCRCTGAAAAAAATATTTTGAAAAAGTTTTTTTCTTTTTTCAAGCAAAAAAGAAAGGATATTTCAAGAAATGAATCATAAAATGCTGTTAGATTAATTTTAGTTATAAAGACAAGACTTTATCTAGAAATAAACCTTTTAAGGAAAGAAAATGTTCCAACACCTTGATTACGAGTCAAAGAGATAAGCAGGATTGTGATTTCCATACTGACAAAAAAAACAGTAGGAAGGAGCTATTTTGGATAAGCATCATGAGTTCAGCCATTTTTCAGTTGCAGGCATGGCCTACTCCTCCAACCMGACCTCAGAAGGAGGCTGAGATTATTATTTCAGTCATTTATGTGTATATGTTTATGTATACCAGTGGATTATTTGGATTAAGACACAAACTGGAGAGTTTATGTATACTTTTATGTATCTACAGGCAAGCACTATATCTCATAAACAACATATCAGTGTAAACACGTCAAAATTATGATAAATTAATACATTTTATTTTTCACAAAGTCTGTGTGTGGAGAGGGGCAGGTACTTCAATGATGGCCATGCTATGCATAGCAACTTCAAAGGAATCTTTGAACATTCCCTTAAAATGTTCCTCATTATTAACTTTGCTGAACAATTGAATCAACTCTAGCCTTTTTTTCAAGGTCCTGTGGAGGCCCTGTTCCTGTAACTGAGTYTCATTCATTCAGAGTATCTTCAGCAGTCAGTGTTACAGTGAAAACTTCACTTCCTTGCTGAAATATGGTCATTTTCTCTCTCTCAGCTATCGCAGTTTCTTACCATTCCAAAGTAAGAATCTCRATTGCATACAAATTAAAGTCAAATAGATATTTTGGGTTTTCTAGGTTGTATGTTTGAGGAAGATGATAAAAGCATTTACAACTCCAAAATGGAAACAAATTAATTGCTTTAACAAACAAACTGCCTAAAAGGCCGTGCCAAAGAGTATATATTAGTGGATAATATATTCATTCTCTTTCATTCTGCTGCATGCATGAGAAAACATTGGAAAAGGAATAAGCACAGTAGTACATGTAGGTAGCAGTGATGTAAGAGATAGAAAGATGGCAAAATCTTTTTTTGTGTGTGTGTGTTTTTAATTTCAATAATTTAAATTTCAGTGTAAGGAATAGTCACAATCCATTATATGGTGTATAATCTGTGAGAAGTTTATCTAAGATCAAGAAAGTCATTGACAGGATGAATATCCCATGGGCAGAACAATCAGAGCTTTCACATTCTTTAAACAGAGCCAAACAAAAAAAATGAAATTTTTTACAAAGTAGAGAAAGTAATACCATCATACCTCAAAGTAACTTTTTCTGCTTATATGACATAAAAAATATTTTTCATTACATCGGTTCAAAGACTTGTCAATACCACYGGTATTTGACCTTCAGATATTTACTAGTGGTCATATCAACTCGCTCAACACTAGCATAAAGTCTTCTTCACAATGCAAACATCCTGATTATTCCCTAAAGCCATTCTGCTATAGAAACATGACAAAATTATAATTTTAACGCTGTAAGGAAGGAACAGTTAGGAAAACCAAAAACCTGCTACATCTCTGTGGCATGAGAATATACTCATTGCTTTATTCTACTGTAGATACATTTTCTACTGTAGATACATATCCGCTGTAGATACATTTATGAAGAGCTTCTATCTAAAAGCAGCAATAATAGTGGACTCTCAGGATTTCTGGCTTTCTATCTGTTCTCTTTATACTTAGCGAAACAACTGGTGTTGGGAGACTTTCTTGGGTCTGATTGAAGGCATTTGTACTGTTAATGTTACTTGGGATAAGAATACATCCATTCATTATGAAATACGAAGGGCAAATCTTGATTTTCTATCCCTTTACACCTATGGTGTGCGGATTGTTGGCTCTTGCTTCTCTGATGTAAAGAGTGGAGGTAAGTATCAGATCTCTCTTTAGCACAACTGTCAATCTGGGAGAAACATAGGTGATTCTTTCACTGTTCATCCTATCATTAAATACTAATTAGTGTCTTTATAGAATTAGAAATATAATAGTTTTCATTTCATATTGAATTTGTTAAAATATCCTCTGTCATTGGTCAACAAGCACAGGACCTGAGTTCATCAAAGAAGGAAGTAAATAATAACAATTAATCTGTCCAGTGCTACTTAATAATAGAATGAACTACTTCACGGAGCCAGGAGTAATCTCCACTAAGTGTATTATACAGCAGCCAAGGATAACTGATTTATAAACCTTGTAGTCAGGCCACAGTGTAGTGGTGACTGTATCAGATTATGGAAAACTGTAGTAATTTTGGAAATGACCCCACTGAAAGTTCTGGAGAGTGACTCAYTGTAAATGGAGCTTGTTTGCAGTGGCTACATCTGCGCCCCTCTCCAGGAAGCTCTCAAGAGCTGCCCCACAATCCAAGCTGACTCTCTCTTCTTACACATATGCATTCCAAATGACATGTCCTTGGAGGTACCAACTTTTTTAACACTTTAGTCTGCTAACATTTATGCTGCCCAAAAGCTGCATTTGTCACACAGACTCCATGATAAGTATCTCTTYCTTTTTTCCAGCCCTGTAGAAAAGGACATCTTTTGCCTTCCCACCTAACATATCATACTAATATCAACCGTTRTTGTCCAACCAGCATTGTCCAACTTGTTCAAAACACTTTGGGATCCTTCAGGTATAGTACAAACATCACACAGTCACTAGTCTATGAAAGAAGAAATGTGACTGACCTTCAAAGACCAGCAAAGATATCACTACTTGGGAATTAGCCAATCTTAGATGACGTGACATTAATATTGAATGTTCTTCATTCGCATTCTTGTTGGTCTCACCTCTCATCCTTCCCTCCAGATGATATTTTCCCCCAGGCTTCTTTTGTGATCAGTAGTCTGAACATACAGCAACCACTATATTACAGAATCACAGAAGGATGGAAGTTGGAAGGGACCTCTAGAGATCATGTAGTCCAATCCCCCTGCTCCAGCAAGGAACCCTAGAGCACGGGGCACAGGGTRGCATCCAGGTGCATTTGGAAGATCTCCAAAGAAGGAGACTCCACAACCTCTCTGGGCAGCCTGTTCCARGGCTCTGGCACCCTTGCAGGAAAGCTGTTCTTCTTCACAGGGAGATGAACTTCGATTTGTGCCCATTACCCCTTACCCTATCACTGGCCACCACCAAAAATAATTTGGTCCTATCTTCTTTACATTTTCCCTTCAGGAACTTATACATAGTGATCAGATCTCCTCTCAGTCTTCTCTTCTCCAGGCTAAACAGGYCCAGCTCACTTAGCCTTTCCTCAAATGATAGACGCTCCAGTCACTTACTCATCTTCGTTGTTCTATGTTAGACCCTCTCTAGAAGTTCTGCATCCCTTGATTATAACAATTTGAGTTATTTGGCTAGCATGATATCCCTGCTACTGTCATTGGTAGCTGGTCCTCTTTACCRACTCAATTTCTTTGTCTTGATCTCTTCTTCCATTCTCCTCACATCAAGGATTCTCATGTCTSGGGTGTCACTCTTCCCTTGTTTGCTCCAGGATTGTCCTGGCCTTGTCCTGCAAGGCAAGATGAGGAGCAACATTGAATGTGTTTGACAATTGTATCACCTGAATTTTCTTGATCATCTTTTGGCACTTTCTTGGAYTGGAATGGATTTTCTTCAGAGAAACTCTATGGAGTCTCATGGAAAAGGAAGATAGCTGTCTACCATGAATGAATTTTCCTGGTCATAAAATTTTGAGTGCAGCATATGCAGTATATGCAGCTGTGGGAGGTGAGAATGTCTAGCGCTAACCATGGCAAAAGGACACAGAGACACAGAGACACAGAGACACAGAGACACAGAGACACAGAGACTGTTCTGCATACCTTGTTCTCTTTGTACGTTGACAGTGATAGTGACAGCCCTGGGAGTTGAGTCTGTGCTAGGGGAAGTCTTGTGGGGTAGCTCAGACTGTCTATCAGCCTCAGGACAAAGGAATAACTACAACTTTTCTGAAAGCAGTATTGTGGCTGGCCTAGGCCATCATTGTTGCTCACTGTTCTCTTTTTCACAATAAGCAGTATCTTGACAATGAGTATATTGGTAAGAAAAGGGGATATGTAGCTATTGACTCAATTATAATATTCTGTAGAGGATCTATGGTAGTTGGGTATATCCCAGGAAGGATCTGCTGACCTTAAGGATCCTTTGAGCACTTCTGAGAAATATGGTTAGGTGGCAAATGGTGCATCATTGTGCAGACATTGTGCAGACTGCACRTTGTGCAATATGCAGACTCTAGTATCATCCTTCCAGAGTGAGCAGGTCTTTCTACTTCCAAAGAACCATAAAATATACTGCAGCATCATGTCATGCTTAGGCACACCAGACCAGATCAGACTTTAAAGTCCACAAATGTCAGGGGACTGTATTCAAGCTGCCAGACYAAGCACATTAGGGGTGAACATGTCAGTGTCTAAGTCTGGAGGGCACTCCTGTGGCTAACAAGTATGAACAGCTGGCAAAACTAACTTTGAGCTTGTTCTTACAAGATAATGTGAATGCTTCCAGCAAGATTTCTTTTTGAAGTTGACATTACAAAGAGCTAATAAAGGACTCTAGTGTCATGTGTATAATGACTATAAATAGGTACAGATAGATTTCTTAGATTATGGTGACAGAAAATACAGAAGGACRAGGCTGGTACTGCTATGTGACTCATCAATGGCAATAAAGAAAAGAATAATATGCTTCCCAGACAATTCATCCTAATTACTGCTATTCTCAAACAAAAGGAAAGTTTATTATATTTAATTTGGAAGGAGGAAGTCTCTTGCTTGCTTCTGCAGTGTCAGAAAAAGTTTGGACTGGATCAGTTTGACTGGACAGCATGAGATCTTTTGCTCTGGCTATTCTGCGGTGATCTTACTGATCATTTTCTTAGCTATCTAAATATTGCTCTTTCTATTCTTCCTGCAGTTGGATCATTTTCTTAGCTAAGTATTGCTCTTTCTATTCTTCCTGCAGTTGTTGCTTAGCAAACACACCTTTTTTTCCAATTGAAACACATTTTTTTCTCCACCAAAATCTCTGTGCCATTTGCCAAATGATGGAGTTGTGCCATTGTGCTATCTACAACGTATGGTTTGCTKGTAGGAAGTTAGAAGATCTCATTTCCATTATTTTTTTCTGTAATGACCTACTTTTTCATCTAAGACATCATATATACATATTTGTTTCCATATTTCCTTTAAAAAGGAAGTTTACACTGTTAGAGACAACTTATAGGGTTTTACTTTTTTTTCTCTAGTATTGTAAGTTTTACGTACTACCAACAAATTAGAATTTGGAATGAGGTTAGTTTGCTTGCTCTCACTGTCCTCTATTTTCCAGGCCTATCAAGAGATACAATATATATTCATACACTTCAGATTTCTATATGTTTATCTTTTATCAGAATATAAGTTGCATATGCCCATTTATACTACATATCTCTTATCAATTGCTCCCTCGTGTGGGGATCTGTTTATATAATGAATACTTAATATAAAGCTTTTCTACTTAACATACTCAAAACAAGAGTGTGCTGCTTTAGAAACCAGCTTGTGTACAGATATATGAATAATATGGTCTCATAAATGTAACTGCTCTTCACCTTAGGTGAGTAACCTTGCTCTGTAGTAGAAGACATGCTTTGCAGTGCTTGTGTGTCTGGGAAGCCTACAAACAAAACAGCAACCAGAGTATTAATGTCACTACAATATTATATGTGGGACCATAATGTCTGCTGCTGTGTTTGTGGATGGACAGTTCCTGTAGATGTGRCATGGGATTGTGCGCTCCTGGCCTCGTCATTCTTACTACATGCCCACATCTGATACACGGCATTAGCTGCTCTGGCTGTTTGCATTCCAGGCCTATTGTCTCAGTTAGTACAAGAGCTTGTCAAACTTCAAAGACGCAAATGGCATAAATGTAGCACTTACTGCAAGCTATAACAGTATGTCTCCCAGGCAGGTACCGAGATAACTGGAATGACAGGCTGAGGGATCGGTGTAATTTAGTTATTATTTCTGAATAGTCATTATTTCTAAGCATATTTCTGAGCAGTTTTTACTTCTAAGCATAATGCCTCTGCCTGCAAGACCAATTCCTCCCAGAATATCTGGCTAATTGCTAACACAGACCCAAGCTTGTGACATACTGCTGTTGTTCTAAGTGAGCAAAAAACGGCTATTCCTGCCAATATCAATGTCTCAGGAGGTTTATGACTGCCTTTTGTAGCCATAAGGATGCTAACTTTGAAAGTTTTGACTTCAGTATCACCTAACAGATCAAAACATTAGGTATATATATTAGTACAAATAGGTGATGTAAGCAATTAAAACTACATTGAAAATGGACCATTGCTTGCTTCTTTTTGTTCAAGATGTATTTATACTATATTTTTGTTCCCAAGTAAATCTCTAAATTCTAAATTCCATTCCTTTGGTGCTTTATTGCTTCATAAATGTTATGTATTTACAGCGGAATTGGTAAAAATTCACACAGTTCTTTTATGTGCAGCTCCAGCCCATTGTATGAAACATTAGCTTTAATAATGCAAGTCTGGTGAAACATTCAACAAGCAAACCTTGAGAACTGAGGTAAACTACCAGAAGTAGGGAAAGCATAAMAATTTTGGATTAGAGTCAAGGTTACTGAGAGGACGCTTTGTTTTATATCAAGAGTATATTGTGTAAAGTGACAGTTCCATATGTCTCAGTTTCTTGTACTTCAATACATTAATTACTCTCTATATATACCATGTAAACTAAAGAGGCTTATCATATTAAATAATATTTATTTTGCATTTTTGTATGTTCTTGTAAATCAGATCCTTATTTTTTGCCTGGTAAGTTACATTACACTGACATACTGTGCAGAACATTCCAGATTTATTTATGTGATGGGAAGCTTGCATAAAAACTTCTGTCATAGACCCAATCTGTGCATTTTATTGCTCAGGTAGGAAGGAGAAAACACAGAATGACCTTTGAATATCATGTCTTCTTTTAAAGTCAGATTGATGGCTTCTCTTCTTTTCACTCTCCTGTGCCTTTTTTCTCAGTAATGCATAAAAGCCTGGAATAAAATCTCCAATGTGTAATGCGTAGCTAATTTTATTTTTTTTTATTCCAAACTCCAGCAATTCAAAGCCAAATAAACACCAGCAGGCTGCATTCACTTACACTATGCATGTTGATGCTAATTGCAGTTCCCTGAGCATTTTACATTGTTTGCACAAAATAGCATTGCTTTGCCTTCAAACAGTCAGTTCAATGACAGCTGGAATGAGTTTATCTCATACTGCTTAGTGTCAGGTGCATTCGTACAGCTTTCCTGTCTCCTTTCGAGGGCTAATTAAGTCATTCTTCTCCCTTGTTTAATATTTACATTTAAACAGCTGCATCTCATTTGGATATAATGCAAAGATGG
Organism: Eudromia elegans; assembly: GCA_003342815.1. NCBI lineage: Eukaryota > Metazoa > Chordata > Aves > Tinamiformes > Tinamidae > Eudromia > Eudromia elegans. The sequence continues at coordinate 708,092 of PTEX01000277.1, read as the reverse complement.
CACCTGGTTTTCTTCCCCTGAGTTAATTCTGGGTGCTTTTTTTTCTCCCCCTGCCTTCACTAAAATCCTGAAGTGGCTATTTTTGTGCTTATGTAGGGAAATGAACTGAAGCGGCTGTAAATGGAAAGAACTGCTATTCATTCACAAACAGGGTGCATCTTCCCAGGATCCTCTGCATCCAGTCTCCTTAGGATACCCTGGATGAGAACAGAATGAAAAAGAGTGTCCTTGAGGCTTTTATCAAGCACCTGCCTTTGCCGGGCCCCATTCTCCACAGTTCTTTGTTGCAGGCCGTTTAAGCAATTTTCCCCTCCACAGAAATAAAGAATTTACAGGGGRAAAAAAAAGAAAAAAATCAAAGGCTAAACACTATGACACTGGCTGTGCATGGCAAATGGACACGTGGCAGTTCCATAAAATATGTTATGTCTTAGCATGAAGGACTTCAAAGATGCAGTCTGCCCTGTCGTCACAGGTCCACAAAGGACTGAGTTCTCCAGCGAGAGCTTCTGCGTACAGAGATCCAGGCCTTCTTGTACAGAGATCGGTTTGGGACTGTAGTCCAGACTTAAGGCACTAAGCATTGCAGCAGATTCAGCACTGTTCATGAGGATTTAGGGACAAAGAAAGAACATACCAGGCATATTGCTTTTACTGGCACCTTCCACATTTGCAGATCTCCATCTCCACCAAAACTTCTTTCTAAAATTAGAAAAAAACAAGGCAATAATCTTCCCAGGAAGCTTTGAGAAGACATAAGGGCTAGATCCATATATTTCTTTGTGACAAAGAAAGGTCTTTGTTCAAATTTMCATCACTGAACAATTAAAATTGTCAGTAAAGAAGAACTGGGGACAACAGCTATGAACTGTACATGTTTTTAAACAACAGTGTACTAGAGTGTGATAATCCTGATAGTAAATAATAATGGAAAAACATATTTAAGAGAACTAGTGAAAAAGGAAATATGTCCTGCAATCACAAGGTTCAAGGTCATACATTTATCACCATTGGTTCTGTCACTTTTGTAGTTGATATTGTCTCTAAGAGAGGAGAGGAAAAGAAAAGGTTTCTGCCCTTTGGAAAACAGTAGAAATGGAAAGCAGCAAAAGGAAGATTCAGAAGCCAGACTGGGCTCTACTTTTGTGGCTTCCCTGTGAGACAGATGAGTCATGGGGAACCACTTCTTATCTTAGCTCCTGCGAACCACTGGAGGGCAATGAGAGACACACTTAGCCCAGCAGTTTCTCAGATACTTGATGATCACAGGGGAATTTTGGCTCTCCAGACAATCCCTGGTGTGTGTTCCTTGCTCTGCGGGGAAGAGATCAGTCTGCAGCTTGATTCATCTCTTTGTTTTGCCCCAGATCTGTCTCTCTCCTTGCCCCAGATTAAAAAAATAAAAAAAAAACCAAAACCAAAAAAAAAAAACCAAACCACCAGACTTAACCAATCTGTCCACTCTTTTTCCTATTTTGATGTTTTTATACACATCCTTGCCCTCTGCTTTGTTGGACCCAATTCTCTCCCTATGTGATAGGTCCTCAGAAAAGCTGCCTTCCCAGACCAATCCCTCTTTGATGATTCAGCTCARTGGCTTCACCTTACCTATTCAGATCTTCCCTTCATTCTTCCCCCTCTTCATCTCAGCCAACATCCAGATTACCTGTGTCAGTATACATACTTCCTAGAAACATTGGTCTTTTTCTCCTTCTTTAAGTAAGTGGAATATGTACACCTGTTTTTCTTCCCTAAGTGAGTTTTGAAAGCTCTAAGAGATCGTGTCTTCTCTCTGTATAAGGACTCAATCAAGGTTAGGTCTGCAACAAAAATAACCAAAAAAAATCATAGAATCATAGAATGCTTAAGCTTGGAAAGGACCTCTAGAGATCCTTTAGTCCAACCCCCCTGCACACGCAGGGTCTCCTAGAGCATGTGGCACAGGGTGGTGTCCAAGCGGGTTTTGAAGATCTCCAGAGAAGGAGACTCCGCCACCTCTCTCGGCAGCCTCTTCCAGGGCTCTGTCACCCTCACTGTTAAGAAATTTTTCCTTAACTTCCTGTGGAACTTTTSATGCTTCAGTTTCTGGCCATTTCCTCCAATAAAATTGCTAGTCACCACTGAGAATAGGCCAGCCCCATCCTCCTTGCTCCCTCCCTTGAGGTACTTATAGACAGTGATCAGGCCCCTCTCAGCCTTCTCTTCYTCAGGCTGAAGAGGCCCAGCTCTCTCAGTCTTTCCTCATAGGGCAGATGTTCCAGGCCCTGATCATCCTGGTAGCCCTGCACTGGACTCTCTCTAGTAGTTCCACGTCAAATGTCCTGCTTGATTCCATATCACTCAGTAGAGAAGGGTAACCAGGATAGAATTTTTCAGAWGATATAGTTGTGAAGCTGTAGCAAGTCTCCACATGTGTAGATTGCATTTTTTTTAACTCGAAGGCTTGTAGCTAGGCAGGTTTTCACCAATGACAAATGGCATATCTGGTCTTAGAGGCCAGATCTTTCTAATTCAGATTTCAAGTTTGTGCATGAAATCATGAGACACTAGATCTTCTAAAGAGGAAAAGCACTCATGAACCATCCATCTGACTTTATATCACAGAATCACAGAATGATTGAAGTTGGAAGGGACCTTCAGAGATCATCTAGTCMAACCCTCCCAAGAAGAGACACCTATGGCACRTGGCACAGGGTKGCATCCAGCTGGGTTTGGAAGATACCAATAGTAGGAGACTCCACAACCTCGCTTGGCAGCCTGTTCCAGGGCTTTGTCACCCTCACAGGAAAGAAGTTCTTCCTCACATGGACATGGAACTTCCTGTGTTTCAGCTTTTGTACCCATTACCCCCTGTCCTGTCCACCACCGAGAAGACTTTGGCCCCATCCTTCCTAGATTCTCCCCTCAGGTATTGAWCAGATCCCCTCTCAGTCTTCTCTTCTCTAGGCTAAACAAGCCCAGCTCACTTATCTTTCCTCATACAATAGATGCTCTAGCAATGCTCTAACTATTTTCTTTGTTGCTATACACTGGACCCTTTCTAGAAACTCCGTGTCCCTCTTRTCCTGGTGTGTGGAAAATCTCACAATCAAGAACCAAATGTCTACAAAGGAGATAGATGAGCCCTAAAATTTTATTCGAATAAAGGGAGGGTCCACTGGGCATATCCCTGTGAGGTCTCTCAAAGTGCTGGAGGTCACAGCCCCCCTTTTATCCTACCTTCCTGGCTGAGGTAGCCCTCTCCTTTTCCCCATTGACCAAGGTACTCCGGAGTCACAGGCATCCCGCCCATCTACACCAAACTCCTGCCTCCTGCAGTAAGCTGCTCTTACTTAAGATCACCTGATTCTTTTGTCCCCCTCACTCCTGGCTCCGCTCAGTCTCCCCTCTGCATTTATTCCTTTGTCCCACTCATCAACAACACTGTGAGGGAACTCTCTTATTTGTAAAGACACAAACTTGTGTGTTCTGCTCCCTGGGGAGCCCAGAACTGCACCCCATTCTCCAGGTGTGGCCTCAYCAGAGCTGAGCAGAGGGGCAGGATCCCCTCCCTCCACCTGCTGGCAACGCTCCTCCAGATGCAGGCCAGGATCCCATTGGCCTTTTTGGCCACGAGGGCACATTGCTGACTCATGGTTAACTTGTTGTCAACCAGGATTCCCAAATTCCTGTCTGCGGAACTGCTCTTCAGTAGGTCAACACCTAAAGACATATAAATGGCTTTAATCTGAGCTAGCAATAACTGAGCATCAACAGCACTATAGAGAGAAATAGACAGGCTCTTCTAAGACATACAATAYAATATCCAAATACGTAATGAAGATTCTGCTCATTACTACATCCTAYTAATACTTCAGATGCCAACCTCTAGAGCACAGATATCAAAAATTACATGAGATGAAGCTGACATCATCACTCAACTTAAGAAATCTCTTTTCCAACTTATTCCTCAAAAACACCAGATTTATTGATTTATTCTACGTGCAGCCATTTGAGTCATGAATATTGAACATTCCCAGTTCAGAATAGCATCTTGTGGAAAGTGTCAGGCAATACTTACATAATGAACTGCTRCTACTATACTGGAATTTATTATTCTCCATTTCAACTGGAAAACATAAACCTTGTATGTTACAACATAAATACACTGTCTCTGAGGAASAGGATTACATTGAGTACAGTCTGTTCATTCTCATAACTCATTCTGCAAACTCAAATATTAAAAATATTAACAATATATTCAGGAACTGTATATATTCACTGTATGAAAACTGAAGCAATTTAAATAGTTTGTCTTTGCACAAAGGCTTATGAACAATTTGGACTATATAGCAGAGTTTGGAACAAAGAATTGATGCTATTGATCAACTTTTATCATGGGGAAAAATGAAGACTAGATGAGTGGTTGTCATTTTGTGCTGGTTTTAATGAAACTATTTTCCACTGGAAGAGTCAGCTCCATCAGAACCTAAATTTGCCTCAGGAACATATTGATTTTAACAAACAAGTATCAAAAAGAAGTCTTTAAATCTCTCAGTTTAATTCAAGTGATCTTAAGGTGCTTTGTGGAGAGTAACTGAGTAATTTCACTGAATGTGAGTAATTGCTTTCAATAAATATTTCACTGAGAAAGCAAAAGCTTTCTATTTGGGTTTATAAACTTTCTTCCGCTTCAGCTTCTGGATTATAATCTTTGTATTATGGCTGTACTTTACATTTTCCTCTATGCAGGCTGGCTGACATCTTTCATTATTAGACCCTCTTTTCATTTATTAACAGTGGAACTTATTGATTCCATTATTGACACTTCTTGCCACCATGTGGAGGTGCCAATCTAATGCTTAAAGTCTATGAGAAGATAAGTTTCTTGCTTGAAATTATGTGCTGTGTTCTGGTCATCCTGTAACAAAAATGACATAACAGAGAGGAGATGGTTCCAGAGAAAATGACGTACAAGAACTGAGAATGAATGAAAAATGAACCAGGCTTTTTATCTTACAGAGAAGATAAATAAGAAGGGGCAAAACAAAGACATGCAAACTAATGAGGAGCACTCAAGTGGTAAATTGAACGCTCCTGTATATTTTCTCCATTACTTTACTATAACAGGGGGACATCTGGGGAAACAGAAAGGCAACAGATTTAAAGCCAATAAAAGGAAATGTGCTTTTCCTGCTTAACCTATAGAACATCTTCTCATGACAAACAGCTAGGAGCTCAGCATGAGTCAAAAAGGGATTGAACATTTGCATGGAGGGGACCATAAAATGCTACAGGCTTACAAACTGTGAATAAATAGAAATTTGAAGAGGATGGAACCCCCTGTTTCAGAATAACTTAGCAGCTTTTAAATAAAACAAAGAAAACAAGCTTCTTGCTTAGGAAATGCCTGTGAGATTTCYAACTCAAAGTAGGTAACTTTATTATATAATCTCACTAAATAAATCTTCCTTCCTTTTTGTGTTTATCTATATATACTGTAAATAAGTATATATTGTTTGCATCACCTGTTGCTTTTATGGACTTTTTTATCACCTGTGTTGGAACAGTTCTCATGATGTGTTKGTGACTGGTAGACAACTTGTCTAAACAAATATCTACAGATGTTTGTTATAGGCCTTAAACAAAACATGCAAAAACCTTCTGTATCCAGAGTTAGAATCACCTTTTTTTAGCACCCTGATATAGGTGCTAWGCACCACACTTTTGTTCAAAATCTGTTTTGTTTCACTTAGGTGAGATCTAGAGAGCTCATGCTGATGGCAGATCATTACAGAGACATCACCGCTATGGGTTCCTCTGCCCTACTCTAAAGAAAGATTCAGGCCTTGGGCTAAGCAGCCTGCAGGTTTGCACCCATATGGTAACTCCTATGGAAAATTCACAATGCAAAGTGATATTTGAAGAATAATGCAAGAAAATGTTATTGACAATACCCCAGTCTTTCTGACTGTGAACTTTGAGAAGTTGATTCAGCAAAGATCCAAATAACATGAGTTTTAGCAACTAGACATATGCTTAAATACTCTACTAAATTTTCAGGTTTTGCTCACAAACCATAATCCAAAATGATATATGGGCAAMTCAATATGTGCAAGAACAGAATCTTCAGTTGAGTTTGAAACTTCACATTTTACCCAAGTCCTAAAAAAGTTCCTATATTAGTGTTCAGAGAGAGAGTGTGATTTTGAGGAAAATTTTCTGATTATTTCTGCTTACCATTCTCTGCGTTGCATCACAGAATGGTCTCAGAGTGCATGACCTGGATTCCTTTTGTATTAAGCTAAATTGGAAGATGTGCTCCTGGGAGTGCACTTAATGTTCTCCAGCTGCAGAGGGGCACTCAGTTCATGGGACCGATTTAGTCCGAATATAAAATCTCTGAAAAGTGCATAATGTGGATGTCAGGTCATAAAAAAAACCCAGTTACTTCTACTGATTTTATTTGTCCATATTATTCAATAAGGGAGGTATAACCGAAACCACTAAATTACCCAGACCAAGACAAAGATGACAGAAATAACTATGTAAAAATGACTCCTTTTCCAGATGAAAGMTTCTTCGGTGCTCACGCAAAATTACAATATACTGATAATCTATTTTTCTTCAGAGGTACTGAGGCATTTTCAACATGATATCTAAACAGTGTGAAAGAGGAAAAAATGAGTGTCCTTTAAAATCGGCAGTACTATTTTAAGTATTTCCTTTTCCTCCTCTCCTCTCCTCTCCTCTCCTCTCCTCTCCTCTCCTCTCCTCTCCTCTCCTCTCTCCTCTCTTTTCATTTCCTTGTCTAAACTTAGAGACAGCTTCACAATATTAGAATGAAGTGAAAAGTTCACTGGATATTTTTGTAGAGAGAACTATGGAAGACAAAAATTCATAACTTACTCTATGTGTAGACATATTTCTTCAACATGGAATACAATACATACACATTTTATCTTGAATGCTTTTCTGTAGGATAGCCTTTCATTTAAAAGGTGGAAAAGCCTTAGTATCTCAAAGTTAGAAACTATCTGTGTTCAGATTTAATTATTTTATCTCAATGTCAGATTTGAAAACAGACTCCAAAGAATATTTTCCCTTAGAAATGAGCAACAGCAAAATTTACATTTGCAACTGAAAAACAAACATATTTTTAAATGTCTTGTGAGGCCAGAAAAGGCGCCTTTGACATAGTCTTCCAGTAACTCAGAGCCCAGAATTTCCCCAAGAAACTCTTGCATTATTGACTTTGCCTTCCAATATTCTTTATMATTACTGCTAAAAATGGATTTAATATGTTTGGGCTGAACTGATCTGACTTCAGCCCAATGGGAATACGTACAGTCTGTTATCAAGTTGTCCTTAAAACTCCTCTTGGCTAGGCTAAATAGGATGAGTTTATTATGTTTCTTACTGGAAAAAAAAAAAAAGCCTCATTGACTCCACATCATTCATGGAGCACTTATACCGAGTGACTTTCCTTTAAGTTCCCGGCCACAAAATAAGCCGTGGGCAGCCCATGTCTCCCTGTGTCCCTACAGGGTAGCAGTACRAGATTTGTGCTCCTGTTCAGTCATGGCTTTCCTATGCACGTTAACTCCCTCAGCTATAACATCTCCCTGACTGCTCACTGATCACCCTAAGCTTTTTCCAAGCCTGCTGCTTTCCACAGCACAGTCTCCGACACAGCAAGTACAGTCTGTGCTGCCTGCAGGTACGTGGACTTGCACTGATCTGTTACAAGTATACTTAACTCCTGACAGTTTCCTAGCTATGGCTTCTATACCTTCTTCCAGCTTACTTTGTGAATATTTATGAGAATTAATTTTGAAATTTTTTTTTTTTGTTATGATCTCTAACTTAAATTTTCCTTTTTTTTTGTTTTGTTTTGTTACTGTAGAATTAACTTTGCAAGCAAAACTTTTGTGCTAATGGCCCCCGATGTTGCCAAGAAATATATCCTTAAATAAATACAGGTTTCATTCCAAACCTTGTTTTGGGACCTAGGGCAGCCATGAGTCAGATTTTCCATGTTACTGACATTCCAGCTGTTCCAGGGGTGCCAAGCTTGGACACTGTTTTYAGCCCAAGCAATAAGCCATAAACTTTGCAGTTTGCAACTGGACCAATTGAAACCATAACACTTCCTACCATCACCATTCATCAGAGGCCTCCTACTTGTCACAAGGCTATGTTTCTGTACAGTTTGCTAGAATGTTTTTTTATAACAATCTCATAAGTGCATAGTTTCTGAATTTATAAGCCTGATAAAACTTGCTATTGTGTTCCACAAATGGCTCCTTCTGGCAGCAGCTATCAGTTCTTAACTGTGCAGGCTTTTAATTAGGCAATGAAAAAAAAAAGAAAAAAAAAAAGGTTTCCTGTCACCAACATTAACACAATATTAACACAGCAAGGTATTATAGGAGTGGTAACTTCCTTTGGGCATTCTTAGCAATAATCCAAGAGAAATAACAGCTATTTTCTAAGGGCACTAATTGCATTGATCTAGTTATGATTTTCAGGATCTGCAAACAGCTTCTCCACTGAGTGGAAGATCTAATTATCCCCAGAAGACAAYGTTACGTAAATCTGAAATATAGTAAATAGGCATATGGACTAAATATTCCTGCAGTTCATAACTCTGTACTTCTCCCTCTTTTTTTGTTGCAGAAAAAGTAAATGAAGCATGAGAGCTCTCTGAAACATGAGCAGAAAGAACACCTAAGAAATAGGGCTTTATCTGGCAGACAGATATACTCTGTGCAGGTCCAACAACCCCAAGTCTCTGAAGCTTAAAGATGCTACAAGAATTCATAGTAGTATGAGAGGACAAGGCACTGCAAAAGGCCCTGCAAAGAACAGATGGTAAATAAAAAAAAAAAAAAAAAAAAAAGAAAAAAAGGAGGTTCTAGATATCTCCTGCTTGACACAGAAAAGGCTGTTTTGCAAAGGCAGCATCTAATGCTGTATGACTGGAGAGAAAACTTGTGGCCATTGCCACAAGTAGAAACTCATTAACTTTCTCATATGCATGTCAATCATGCCAAGAAGTCCTTCAATCATTATTCAGCTTAGTGGAAATTCTGCTGGAGTATAAACTGTTGGGTTAGTTGTTGCAAAATGCTGAAAAATTAGAGAAAACAGCCTGTGCAGAAATGATAGTGCACAAATAATATCAATATCATTTGCACTGCATTGTCAGATGCATCAGAAAAGCTGGTAGTGAGAAAACAATAGGGAGGCCACTTGATGATCATACCATTTATTTCCTCAGTGCACTTACTGTTTCATGGGATTTTTCTGTGCCATTCCTGCTGTGTTGTCTGATAAAAGAAACCTTTCTGGGTAGAGTATGCACTACCTACACACTCAGGATAAAACAAAAAAACAAACAAAACCCAACAAAATAAGATTCATTTTTTCATAGTTTACTGGTATATTATTGGCATGCCTGCTATGATAGAGTTTATATAAAACTATACTGCATGTTAGAAATCATTAGGAAATACTGTAGTGGAGGAGTTACTGCCATTCATGACCCCTYAACCTCATACCAAAGCCTCATGTCTCTCCAAGACCTAAGGGAAAGGCACATCTGGTAGTAGTTCACAAGTGGGCGATGACAGCTGGTTCCCAAACTCCWGACTATCTATTGCAGAATTAGAACAAGCTGAACACTCGTCTGGGATCTCAGTAATGTCCATCATACCACATCTTCACCTGGCTTGCTTCTTCATGTAACTGATTCAAATTTGCACCCATGCTAATACAGTCCCACTCTCATCCTCAGCTGTGAATGTCTTGAAAGCCATAGGTTTACCAGACTGACTTAGTGAGCACACAAAAAGTCAGAGAAAATAATGTTCCTCTTTTAGGGTCTTCTCTACTACACTTAGAATAAATAATGCCAATATTACTACTACTAAACTACCACAGGTGCATAGGATCCTACAGTGTTTCTAAACTGCCAGTAAGCTGACTTTTGTGAGCCCTCTCCTCCCCATGCTCTGGTCTGTTGGATTACCATGACCCAAAAAAAAGAAAGCTGTTTTTCTGAAGCATGTTGTGAGAATCTGCCCATAACAGGCTAATTCTGGGCATGTACCTTCCCTTTGTAACCAATGAAAGGCACTATACCCTCTTAAAAGTAATTCTAAGTACTTATACATCTATTTTAGGCTTGGATGTATTATACTCTAGAAGTGGTTGTTACTATCTGCTGACTATAAGGGAAGTTTAGCACAACCTGCTGAGGTGTTAGCAACTGTATTTAAGGAGCCTGAAATGAATCTCTCTTAGGAACGTGGCTTTTGCCTGCATTATTTGTTCCACATTTGGCTGTACTTACTATTCAAATGCTGTGAAATTCAAGGGTGGTCTGARTGACATATCATTACTGTTTATTTAGTTTCACTAGTTTCTGAATTACTATATATATTTGCTATATCAATCTGAGAAAAATAGTGCCAGAAACATCCCATTTATTGAGGATTCTTTTATGATTTTGCAATAAGATGTAACATTGCTTCCCTAACAAATCCCAGCCAAAAAGCAAGTTTCCTTCCTTGCTCTATAGTGTTAAGAATATAGACAATGATCCTGGCAACCGTTGTCCTTCAGAATGTTTCATTAGTAAGTTATATTCAATGATCTCTCTTTTCAACAGATTTTATGTAAAGTAGCAAAATAGGACCTCTGGAAGTTACCCATAAAATCCATAATGGGAAAGGTAGCAAGACAAAGTAAGCTCCCACAAATACGCAAGTATTGAAGTTCTTCTAAATAGTTTGCAAAGTTTTTCAAGCAGTTGTTCCACTCTTGGGGATAYTGCACAATTTCTAATACATAAAAGATGTTAATCCTAACCAAAGCTTTAAGCCACTGTTAATGACAAGAAAGCCCTTTTCTTTCCAGTTTGGTTTTGGTTCTGCATCCCTCTGTGTTTCTCTACTTAGGCCCCAAAAGAGAAAAGGTTCAAAACAGCCTTACAGCCCTGAAGTCAACAGGAAGTAAATGCCTAAATGTCTGGGTCATAGGTTTCAGTAATAAAAGTCATCTCTGAAATGTTACCCAGTGCAAGTTAAGGCTGACCTTCTAATGTCTTCATAGACCGGTAGATTTTGGAAAGCCTTGGAGCAAGTAAGAATTACACATTTCCCAACTGAAACCAAAGTATGTGAATTAACCCTGAGGTTAAGAACATTTGGCCAGAATCTTCCTTAGGACGTCAGTGGAAATAAAGTATAATTTCATTTAGCTCCAAATTAAGAAAAATATCAGCACCCTAATGAAATTCTCATAAAACATCAAAACACAAATACTATTTCTGCAAAACAAAGTTTCCTGACTGTTGCATAGAATCATAGAATGCTTAAGGTTGGAAGGGACCTCTAGAGATCATCTAGTCCAGGCCCCCTGCCCACTCAAGGTCACCTAGAGCATRTGGCACAGGATTGAGTCCAAGTGGGTTTTGAAGATCTCCAGAGAAGAAGACTCCACAACCTCTCTTGGCAACCGGTTCCAAGGCTCTGTCACTCTCACTGTTAAGAAATTCTTTCTCAAGTTCCTGTGGAACTTTTGGAACTTCAATTTTTGGCCATTTCCTCTAGTTCTGTTAGTTTCTTATGCTCCAGAGAGAAACAATTTAAYAAGCTGAAGGGCATCTGTTTAGCTGGGGGTATATATTGGGATATTTTCATATCAGAGAGATCAGACGTGTAACAAATATATTAATGAACATGACATATAGCTGCAGAAGCCTCGTTTTCAACTATCAGCAGAAGGCCATGTACTATTGCTTCCAGATCTACTGGTGCCATACCCATAGCATCACCAATAGTCAGAAGGTGAGTGCAGAGGATTTAATCTAAACAAGGGCCTGTTTATCGGTTTCTCAGTACCATACTACAGCATACTATTATTTTTGATTTGAAACTGAAAAGACTGTCCTCAGGTGGTGTAAACACCTTGCATAACTTCATCCTAAGCACCTTCGAGCATTTAACATCACTCAACAGAAAGACCCTACACTGGACTACATACATGAGGTTCGTTTTCCTTTTTTCAGAGTCAGTGGAGAGCAGAGTGAAAAGACATAGGCAGAGTTGTTAGTATAGTCAGACAAAGCTGCTTCATGTCACTGCTTGTTTGAAGCTCCTTGAACATAGAGTTTCAGCACTCGGCCCATGTATGACTAGGCAATGGCTGAGGACAGCCCAGGTGGAATGGAAACCCTCAAGTTTAGGATACAAATTGATTTTATTTATTGCTTTTCATGTGCATGATACTTCCTTGAAATATGTCTCATTATATGACATGGTAGAACTGAAATCCAAATATGTAAACAGAGTAACACATCTCAGGATGATATTTGAAGGCTCAGGGGTAAGAAACCAATGCCTTCAGGAAAAGACAACCATTAATTCAAAGATCTTTATGTTACATTCACAACTGCATGAAGTTATTTGTTATTACTGAGTATTTCRGAGCACTGAGTTCTGAAAATTACATTACAGAGAGTTAACTAGGAGAAGCATCCTAGAAGAGAAAACAAGGATTCTGTGAATGATAGATTACTGTAAGAATACATATATTTGGTGTACATGTACAGCAACTAAGCATGAATTACAGCTGAAACAAAATTCTTGCTTTGCATCTGTTATCTATGCCAGTGCCATTAAGGCAAGGATATTTTCAGTGGTATCCACTCTGAACAGAAACACCTAAATTTAGGTGTCTGAGTATATGCATCTACATGTGGATTAAACTTCCATTAAAACCAATATGGGCCTGGATTTCAATAGGGTGTCCAAAAGAGAGGTATTTATTGCCATTGGATATCTGTTCACATAGGACAGGTAAAGACCTAATGGATACCCATCGGATTCCTTGACTGGCATTGACAGCCCTATTGTGATAGCAACTGCAAGTGAGAAGAAATTTGAAGGAARCCTTAATGATCTGAAAAGAAGCAGTTGCATATTGTACTTAATAATCACTTTAGCATATTGTACTTAAGAATCACTTCTGTGCCTAGAGGTTTGAAGTACCCTTTCCTTCAGCCTATGGGTTCTGAGCAGCCTGGCATAAAAAGGTCAGGATATATGGTTTAGCAATGTAATATAAGGTAAATTAACATAATGACCTAGCACTATGATTAGTGTTCACTATAAAATGGAAATACTTCCCACACAGTTTTGTACTTTACAACCATTCAGGGGCATATGAATATTATATTTTAGAGAAACTTTACTCCATTCCACATGAAATACTGTCTTCCATCAGTGTTTTCATTCCAAATCAGAACATATTCTTTTATATACTCTATGGGTTGATTTTTACATTTTTATTTAGTAGATTTTGAAGGAATAGACATGCAATAATAACTAATATATTTTCATACCATAATAATTAATGTATTGTCACTTTCTCAGAACACGATTKAATTTTCTTCCCAAAGTAAAATTCTCTTTTTCTTATGAAGAAACTTGCATGTCCAGAGGAAAACCATTTCACTTGAAGTTTATCATCAGTTCTTGAATTTTTATAATAATGTGTCAGAGCATTAATGTCAACGCTCAAAGAAATATGTTAGAAAATAAAGTGTCTGGCATGCCAGCTACCATTCTTAGGCAGAAAAATAGATTTTCTTGCAATGGAAAGCTGCCAGTGGTAAGAAATTAATTGTGCCAGGTCACAAAGTAAATCTTATAATAGTACAGCATTCAGATCATCTGGACTTAACTGGCTAAACAGTTATGGGCAATGCTCATCTAAAGGTTTTGTATGAGTACACTTTCCTAAAAAACCTATAGATGAAAAGAGTTCTGCACATTTGGTAATAATGTATTCATTAATGTTCTGTACTGTCACAATTTCTATTCTTTATCAATTATTCAAACGTAACTATTAATTTTCTATCATGTAGGATGCTTTACATCRTTTCTTCTTATCATTAGCTTTAGTAAGCTTTTTACTGCAGCRAATATTATATTCAAGCGGGTACTCCATTTATACTCTTCTATACTCATACTTATTCTTTTGTACTCATTTATACTAGGTACTTATAGCTCTTCAAAGCAGTTATCTTTGGGACAGAAATCTTTAAAAATCTTTTTAACTCCTGTCTTTCATAATATTTAGTGAGAAATATCCAACCAAAATAATTTTGTTACTTTTGCTGTCAACTTCTGTGTATGCCTTTATGGAAAACCTTTTGTAAAACAACAAAGGTTTTGGATTTGACTATGTAATCCTGTCCTTARAAAACATGTCACTTCCTATCACATTTGCAATAAGTGACTGTTTTGAAACCGTTAGTCTCATTCTCTCTTCCACTTGGGTTAGATGAGGATATCTGACAATGTGCCTGATGGTATATGTATTTGGTATACATAAGCTTGAAAAACAGCTAAAGACTAGTTCAGAAAACCTTTGTTTGTGGCTATAGTTTCTTACATCCTGCTCTCTCATCTTCCAGAAAGTGTTGTCAAGCGTTTATTTAAAGTTTAATAACTAACCTTAAAATAAGCTGCAGAAAGGATCAATAAGTGAAGAAGGAATGTGGAACTGTTCCTCTCCTGGGATTTTATGATAATTCGCTACTTAGTSCAAAAGCAGAACTTATAACAAAAATGATTCACAAGGAATAGTTTGACCAGTCCTCCATAACAGTGACAGGGGTGATCTCAGTTCAATTTATATAAATCATAGCAGTTTACCAGTTTCAATAAACACGCAAGCAATACAGAACTTCCTGTCCTGCAGCAGGATTAAAGTGTCTCATTCTTGTAAAGTAAGGACTCTGGCAGGTGATTCYGGAGACTCCAGCAGGACTTCCTGCAGAAATGATAGCTCGCACGACCAGATTTTAAGGGGAACTTTATGATTTCAGTTAGGCTATCCCTGCTATTTTCCCATCCAGTATTAAATAATCTGGCAGGAAGATCCAAGCAATTTTTTTTTCTCTCCTCAAAAGAAAATACATAAGGATGTAATTTATTCTTACAACCATCTTTAATGATATACTGATTGGTTTATATATATATTTTTTCCCTAAATAGTAACATAATGTTTTGATTGGTTTATGCTCTTTTGTTTCTAAAACTTAACTTTCTCTTTAATTCATTTGTCTCTCTGTAATATAGTCTGAGCCCTTAATTTTTTAGTCCTAAGTATGAATAAATTTTAAACTTACATAATCCAATGGATGAAAAACCAACTTAGGATCATTATTTTCCAAAACGTGAAGGCAAAAATGTGCAAATCCCTGCTCAAAAGAAAGAAAACCAGCTTGCCTTAAAGGTGTTTGCCCTACATATTTGCACAGAACAAGGTCCAAACAACTCCTTTTAAAAGAGCATACCTCTAAAATTCCTCAGATCAATGAGCTGTCCTGAAGACCTTATCACTCTGTTTTTGTTTTATTTTGTTTTTGGGGTTTTTTTTGTTGTTGTTGTTTTTCCCTTCAAACAGAAAAAGGAAAGAATAATCCAGGTATCTGGGAGACAAAATCTGGATGTTAAGAGCAGGTAGCATAGATTTTGTCCTTTCTGCACAGAGGCGACATAGAAGATTCATTCAGAACATACAGGAGGTAAAGAGAAGGTTAAAGGGCCATACACTTGTGATGTGCACACTCATGAAGAGTTTCTRAAGTGTCTGATTCACTTACAACAACTCACATTAAGCTCAAAGAGGCAAAGAATCTCTCCTGATATGTCCTCTCACCTCTGCAGAAAAGTGAGAACAGCTTTTCGCAGAAAAATCTGAAGTATAGTCCTTGACATCTGGAAGCATTCAGGGCTGGGTTAACTCATGTCCAGGCTAGAAGGAACCCACTGGGCTAGAGGAACAGAGCACCAGGGCATTTTCTGCCCAGTAGTTTGACCTTCTCCATCATGCCACCTTGATCCTTTGAGTTTGCCTTCTCCTCTTGGATTAAGGAAACATAATTATGGTCAGGAAGAGTAGGTTCATATCATTTTACTCCATCCTGCTATTTTTGCCTTCCGCAAGCTTGTCCACACTGGCTCAGGAGGGAACATTGCCTATGCCAGCAGTATTGAGGTTCAACAATAACAACACCTTGCAGGTAGAAAGTCAAAGACTCCTTCAAATCAGGAGGAAATCTTTGTTATTAACTCTGAGGAAGTCAAGATCTCAGTCTAGATGTGCAGAAAGATACATATAAGCATATATGTAATAACATGCTTAGATATGCCTGTATGCCTGCACGGGTCCAGCTATTTTTCTTTTACATCACTGAAAAAGCTAGCCATTCACACACCACCTTCACTGATGTAGTACCTAGTCAGCCTTTGTCTTTTTTTGCTGCAATGAGAACTTTAATATGAAAATCAGAAAATTCTCTCAAATTCTGAAGTCAGCACAAGGAACAGCTTAATRGCTGGATTCACAGATGTGTGCATTTACTTGTTAAAATGTGTTCACTTTTAAAGTTTTCAAAAGCATACCATGATGGCCTAATAGAATTTCAATATTACCCTTAAAGTCCCCAAAAATACTTCAAACATTTTCTTTACAGTTAAACAATAAGAATACAGTCTTATAGTCAACAGTTCATTTTTTCATCATATGGCCAATGAAGCTCTATGTGGACATCCAGAACTTCCTTAAGTGTTCCTTTCCCATGACAGATTTGTCAGATTATTTGATTGACAAGTTCCATATTAAAATTTGATTTATTAGTTTCAGAAGCAAAATCTGGTGTCTGAAGTCCAACAGTTCAACAGCTGAATAGCTCATGCTGACTTAAATCTCTCCATCACTTCTGAAATTTAGTCATCYGATTGTGTCTTTTTAGTTAATATACTCCCACTGGGCTAATAACATAATCAAATTAAAACTCTGAGAAATTCTATGTAATAAAATACATCCTGCCCCAACTGTGCTTTTAGACTGACCTTAACACTGAAGTTTTTTGTTTAAAGTAATTATCTGGATGAATATCTAAGTATCTGGCTACTGCTCCCTCCAGAAATTCAGTCCTCTCTCCTTATGTGAGAGGTGACATACTGCTTCAGTCTTTTGTCAGTCCGTAAGTCATCATCACATTTTGGTTTTTCTTTTCTTTCTGAGTTCTAGTGGAAGGATGAATGTGTCACGCAGAGAAGAGCGTGCCACAATGGGCTGGATTCACATGAATAGTTACCAGTAAACTAAAGCCTGTTTGAACCAGGCTATTTGAACCCTAGAGGAGGACAAAAATAAGAAGCAAAGACACAGCTAAAAAGACGAAAAATCCCAAAGCTTTCTCCAYTGAGGTCCCCAAAAATATAATGTTTACCAAAACCACAAACAATTCTTGTAACTTGCAAAGGTGTTTATGTTGACTCAAGCCCCCTGCAGGAAATAATTCATAGTCCCATTTTCTTTCATAGTCTTGACTTCCAAACTGGACCATACATTCCATGAAGCGCCATGAAACACAATGCCCACGGGCAGCTGATGTTTTACTTGGTCACTGAATTGCAGAGAATGTCAAAGAATGCAGATATAGACAACCAAACTACCTCCCTGAGGCTCTGTGTCAACAAATCATTATAACAGCTCTATGCTTCTCTATCTAAGGTATTTGTTTTTGCAACAGAAAACAGTGAAATTTTCCATGGCAAAACCCCATTTGCTATTAAAAGAGTTTCATCATATTTCTGCCTTCCTCCGCTCCTCCACCTTCTCTCCCATGGAAATGTCAAAACTGTCAGGAGGAAATGATCTTCAGAGGAAGAACAGGTATGTCCTGCTCATAGGACATACCAAGATGCTCACCGTACTTCTTGAAGTTCCCATTTATTTTTTGTTTATTTTCAAGTTTATCTCTTTTCATTTTCTATAGCAGCTGCTATTACTTCCTGATGATGAGCCTTTTACAAATATGACAGGCCCCAAGGATGCTATATGCCAAGACAAATACATCTGTAAGTTAAGCTCAGTAYTTTACCCCTCTGTAGAAAAATTGTGCAAAATATTCAAGATATAAAGGGACATCCTCTAAAAAAACCAAACTTAATAAGCATCAAATTTGTAGTTTCAAGAAAGTAAAAGTGGGATAGAAGCAGCCCTTTTCTTTTGCAAAGCTCAAGGCAAAAAGAAATGTACATATTCCTTTCTTCCTCATTTCTAAACTTTTTTTTATTTGGGGGTAGGTCCTAATGTGTCGCCCCATTGGCTGGTACATAATCAGAAATTAGCCCTTCCTCATACTGAACTTTTCTAGCCAAAGATTTGAGGACTACTTTCCGCTGCTGAATGTGCAAAATGAAKGACCATTTTTCTTTTACTGAACTGATTTTCTGACACAGTTGGTGMAAACTCAGTGCATGTAGGAGAACAGTGAATTATTTTAACAGAAAAATGCAAATACTGCTCAGATAAGAAGGATATAGGGAGAAGTGTTGCCAGTAGGCCCCTCTATWCAGATGTGATGAGGCTGCACCTGGAGTGCTGGGTGCAGTTTTGGGCTGCCCAGGACAAGAGAGGTGGGGAGCTTCTAGAGAGGGTCCAGGATAGGGCTACAAGATGATTAAGGGACTGGAGAGAAGACAAGATTGAGAGGGGATCTGATCAATATGTACAAGAAACTGAGGGGAGAACACAGAGAAGGGCCCAAACTCTTCTTTGTGGTGGCCAGGGATAGGACAAGCGGTAATGAGTATAAATGGAAACACCAGAATCTCCATGTGAGGAAAAACTTCTTTCCTGTGAGGGTGCCAGAGCCCTGGAAGAGGCTGCCCAGAGAGGYKGTGGARTCTCCTTCTCTGGAGATCTTCCAAACCCGCCTGGCTGCCACCCTGTGCCCCGTGCTCTGGGTGTCYCTGCWGGAGCAGGGGGYTGGACTAGATGATCTCTAGAGGTCCCTTCCTACCTCGACCATTCTGTGAYTCTGTGATATTTTTCTAATTGTTATTTACAAGAAAAAGATGTGATATGAACAGCAAGATATATTAATATACTCAGATTTCAACCTTTTTAGTATCTCTACTGTGCAAAAACATTTTCGACATTTTTGAGARCTGCTTTTCACCATTGAGCCTTTTTGAGAGGATCTTGAAAAAGTAAATGAGAGAGGAAGTAAAAGAGTTTGTTCATGTATTTCATAGTATATAAGATTAAGCAAAATGCCATATGCTGCAATTTAATAAAAAGCAATAAAATCCAGTTCTTATTCCCAGTTTTCCATTAAAGATATATAGAAAAAAATTACATCAGAGAGTAGTATAAGGGTTTTGCCAGTAAAGCTTTTTTTATGCTTTGCGCCATCTTTTTTTTTATATAAGCCCTATATTTTACAGAAAACAATTTGGGAAGTGTGTCAGTTCTTAAAATGTTTAYAGAGAATTTTCATATCCTTCTTCATACTCAGACAAACATACCTAGTACTATAGGTCTGCCTATGTACMTCTCTAGGAGAAGCAAAGACAAGACAGAAAAGTAACTAACATGTTTTAAATTTGAAAACACATATCAAAAACCTTGTACTTTGCCAATTACATACATATTTAATTTTATTACAGGCTTCCATGTGATAATTGTAGCATCAGGAAATTTTTGAGATTTTTCATTGCACAGAAAATTTTAAAATCTCTGATAGAGGCAAATCTGCCTGTTATTGTTTTAGTGTTCACAATACACAGCAATGTGCTGTGCAATGACGCTGGACTCGTTCATACTTCACATTGCTGTGGTCAATGCTAGAGCACAGTGTCTGAGAAAAACAGGCTAAAACTAAAGCCAAGGATAATGACAAAACCTTTTCATGTGAGCTCTGGAGGGGTAAACGTGGCAAAATTTTGTGAAAGATAACTCAAACTGTTGCTTTCCAAGAAGGTTTCACCTCCTTTCAAAATTTCCACAGCTTTGTAAATACGCTTAACAGAGCTTCTTTGATTGATTACTTGATTTCAGCTTTATGCATATATTTGCGTCACAGCCTGTGCCTGTCAGTCAATGCTCAACACATAAAACATTAACTAATTCTTTTTCAGTATAGYCCCTGGCTGAGGAACTCTTACTGCAAATACTCTTGTCTACTGTCCCATATGGGACAGATTATCAATTCAAGAAACAGATGAGATGTTCACATTATCTTCACTGCATCTCCCAAATCATAAAAAAGAATATAATTTTCAGGCAAGAAAAATTAATAATAATAATAATAATAATAATAATAATAATAATAATAATAATAATAATAATAATAATAATAATAATAATAATTTATAATTATAATAATTATAATTATAATAAAATACTAAAGGTCATGGAAGAAACTCTTAAAACAATCTATGATTTGCTTATTTTGGAATTCATATTGTCTCTGTGCTAGCTTGAAGTCATCTGTTTTTCTTGTGCTGTATAAAAGGATAATTATTTGTGTTACAGAAACACCTAATATTGCAAAAGTTCATCCCAGGCTAGGATTAATTCGCTAAGTACTGTATGTATCTCAGCAAAATCTATTCCTGGTCCAAAAAAAATGTGAGTTTAAATTATCAAGGCAGAATGGTTAATCAGAAAAATYACTCTCCTGGAGAACTAAAGCAAAATGAACTGCACAAAGCCCCAAGTTGAGACCAGCTGTCTTCTAGTATAGGCTTGAGCCTACTTTGTAAAGTTATCTTYCCTTTCTGACCCTGGACGTAAGGCAACGTGTCTGCTGTGGCAATGGCAATGTCAAACCACATTAATTAGCTTTAGAATTTTGTAATTCTACAGGCCTGAGTAAGTTCACTTAATTTGTACATAATGTACCAAGCGAGCAGAGAGTACACAAAGCTCATGAACAGGCACCCATTATTGTTGTCTAAAGCTATCTAAATAAAAGGTTTATTTTTCAGCTCAGCATTATTAATGCCTTTCCTATTATTGCTTAACCTGAGGAACAGAATGCCTTTGTCTCTATTGTTGTCTTCAGCCTTCCAGCAGAGTTGGAGCACATGCCATGCTCAGCAAGTACAGTCTGGTCCGAGACTAAATGCAACCAAAGGTTGAAAATAATTTTTTTCTTTAAAGTGAGCTTCACTGATCAGCCTTCCTGCCACTTGTTAGCAAATCAGTTCCTAGCTAGGACCTATTGGTTGTTGCTTTCCTTCACAGATATTGCAGTCAGATGTGACTGTCACAGCATCTCCTGTGTCTCTGTGCTGATATGTTGATATGACATATCATATATTGGTATGTTTATATTAATATGTGGATATATGTTGGTATTACTCTCTATGCTGATATGACTTCTGACACCTTCTTGTATTGTTTTCATGTGGACGAAGGCAGCAGAACAGGGCCCCAGATCCCCAGTCTGTCCACTGCACATTCTCGATTAAGGCAGTGCTAATGAAGATGCACTGATGGGTGAGGGGAGTAGCAAGGCCAGAGGTCTTTGGCAGTCACTGTCTGTGAGAGCTCTACAGATCAGTGGGAAACTTCTTCAGATTATGCAGAGAGGAGGAAAATGAGGAATCTTGCCTATGTAACAAAGTGAGATTGGAGGAAGGTGAAACAAATGCTTTTTAACAAAGGTTTTACTCTTCCAAGAATCCCTTCCTGAAAGATTTTTTACTGAAGTACTTCTGGATTTGTACACTGATCGCGGAAGGCTTTTTGGCAAAGACCTTCTTGTGAGGTRGGAAGACCTTGTGTTGCTCTAACTGGTAAGTAAAACTAAGTGATACAGGCATAAACCTGGAGTGACTATGTTCATAATAGCAATATTTGTGAAAATGCACATAAAAATAATTTTAACCCAACTGTGACCTTGCCTCTTCTCAATGGAAGCTCTTTGATTAGAGAAGTGTTTGGTTAGAGAACTCTGCAACAAGCCACACATCTGCTTAACTTGGCAAAAGGTAGAGGGCTTAAATATCAATGGACATTTTTCCTCAGGCCACAAATGTAAACACCTCCCTCTGCACACTGCAATATACACTTTAATTCTGTGCATGTCTGGTTAGCACAAATGACTTGGCCTCTGCTGCAAGGACTGGAAATGGTCCTAGCTGTATATGATCCTTAAGAGCCATCAAGCTGTCTGCCATTGCTGAACTGGAGAAAGAATGACTCAATGGGCTAAGGTATCTTGTACAGCTTTGCATATTATGCCCTCAGACTTTATTTACCACTTTGGGTACACAAGGAAGAGAAGAGGGAATTGTATCTATTGCAGGTATAAATAGTGCTTCTAAACAGATTTATTTGAAAAATAGAAGTGCAGATGGTCTACAGGATATTATTTAGCAAATTATATATATACAGGATATATATATGTATACACACACAGGATTATATACATATAGGATATTATTTAGCAAATAAGAGACTAAGAAGAGGTATGATTATGACTATTGGTCTTCTAATAAGGAAAAGTGTCCACTCTTGCATATTTTTCCCCTTACATTTTCAGTCAGTATAAGCTATTCAGGATAACAATCCCAAACATACTTTAACTATATTCCACTATCATTTTACTGGCCATGAAAACAAAACTCAGAATCTTGCAATAGCTAGGTGAAGTTARAAGAGAATCAGGCACAGAGCACTCTCAGCACTATCATCTCATGTAATCTGAGGTCCATAGGTGTGCTGTAACTGTTGATTAAATGACTTGCAATCTACAAATAGAGATCAAGAATATATATTTTCAAGGGAATTTTCTCACTCAGAAAGTTTCACAGGTGAAAGGTAAAGGAATATGCATATCTGTTTAGTGGGGAAAACTTGGAGATGTCTTTTGAAAATTAGATTTTTGCCTCATCCTCTCCCCCATGGAGACATTAGAGCTCTTATTTCTTTCTTTGTGACTTCCAGCAAACCATGATACAAGAATTCTAGACATTTTTTTCCAGAACAGCTGCACATCTTTCTTCCTTACCTAAGCAATATTTATGCAGATAGTTCTCCATCATTCAGCATGTGTAGTAATATCAGATTTTTTTTTCCTTGATTCTCTCTGGACATCAGCAGCAAAGGTGTCTACAGTTGAACTGTACACCTGACTACATCACAGGCCTTTTATAGTCAATACAAATCTGATTAATAGAGGCAGTGGCATCTAGATTAAGTTCATTGTATGCTTAGATAGTAAATAGAGTGGGTTTTTTTTGACTAGAGCTGTACTATTAAAGGAGACCGTGACGATTACTTCACATATATATTCCTAGTACATGATTAAGTTAACCAGATATAGATGTCTGGTGCCATTTTAGGTGCTGTGGAATATTTCCCTTGACCTCCTGCTGGCATCTCAGAAAGGCACGAGTCTACTATAAGTCCCAAGTCATACTCATCAGCATTCTGCAGATTGTATTGACATTGTACCATATCTCTCAATAGGCCTAAACATTTCTGCTTTGGCAACTGGACCTAGATCCCAAGGTCAAGGGGGATGAAGGTTCCTGTCAGGTCAGAGAAGGAAATTACACAGGGGTCCAGCTGAGCTGTCAACCAGGGACAGAGCCTTTGTGCTTCAAACAGTGGTGGTCAGACCCAAGTCCATATAATACTACCTATCTTTGGGAATGTCCATGGCAAAGGTAGGAAAACCGTTTCAAATACATTTTTACATTATTTGCTGTTGCTCATAGTCAAATACTGCTGCATTGCCTACCAAACCCCGTTATGACAAGGTTGCTGTTGTCTTTGGCTGTGTGCAAAGAAACGGCTCTTAGGGCCAGGCACTGCCATCAATACCAACCACAAAGGGAAATGAAAGAGGAAGAGAAACAGAGACACAAAGACATAATGAATCCAAAAGTAAAGTAGATCAGCAATCAATGTAGAAGCAGATATGGGCTTTCTTAAATCCAATCTTAGGCCTAGAGATTGGGCCACAGGGCTGCTGTACCTGTCTGTTTTCCACTAAATTCCTATCWTTGCCCTTCTCATGCCCTCATCTCCTTAAACAGTAACTCTGAGATAACTCTGTTACTGAGAGCCCATTCTTCACATTTTTTGACTTTCTTTCCTGGCATTAGCTGTGGATATACACCCACTTCTTGTTTTCAGGCTGGGACAAGGATTTTTGTGAAGTAATCTTGCTCTCCTTTTGAGCCGAGCCCTTGCAGGCTGCCTGCTGTGCCATGCTGTGCTTGCCTGTTAATCACACTCTTCCCTGCTGGGAGTCCCAGCAGGATAACTGCTGGCGTAGATTTTCACATTTTCTGTACAATAATCACATGCAAGGACTCCACACAACTAAAACTGGTTTTGTAGAAAGGTCCTGCTCTTCCTGGGCCGCTGAGCTCCATGAATTCAATCYCTGGGCCTGCAGACAAGAGATGTTGTCCTTTCTCCAGTCTCAGCCCTTCTGTAACCTGGGCTCTTCTTGTGAGTCCCAGGCAGGTTCTCACAACTCTAGATCATGCCAGCAACCAAATCACCCCCTTGCACCTCTGAAGAAGGGAGCTACTTACACTCTGCTCCCTCTCCACATGAAAAGAAACCTGATTTCCTGTGTGAAATTGAAGCATTCACTGAACAATCAGAAAAACATTCATTGGAAGTTCCCAGAAGCAGCAACAAGGGGAAGTTAGCATTCCCCTTACACCACTGCCATAACTGATCTCATTGTTGGGGCAATGCATGCCTATGAGGATTATTTCATAATTATGGAGGTGGAGGATGAAACAAACCAATTAAGGCCTGGAACAAAAATGTCTTAATTAGTATAATATTCCTCAATTTATCCATGACAACTAATCTGCACAGATACTGTGTGCAGAGGTTTGTAGAGAGAGGAAAAGATGTTAGGATAGGGGATCCTCTGGAGAGCTGTTCCATCCCAGAAAGGAAGATGAAGCATTTGTGATACTAATGACCATACTACTAGACACTATAGTGAATAATAAGAAAAATACATAGTACAGAGAGTTTTTTATGAACTGCATCTTTGCAAAAGGCACAGAATGGTCAGGGAAAGGCGATGCTATCCTATTCGCTTTCAGAAATAACCTCAGCTTCTGAGTGCCGTCTGGTAGTGCAAGGAGCATAGAGCTGTATCTGAAAACAGAACATGAAGATTGGAAGAAGTGGAATATTCTGTGACCACCACCATTTAACAGCTCAGCCAAAGCTTGACCTCTGGATGTGCACAGCCTCTCCAGTAATGCATTAAATGGGTCTGAGCCAAAACCTTACATTCCCAGAGGCAGAAGGCTATCTACTAAGTCACAGTGACATTAATGCCCTTCATTAGGACTTGGGATTTTAAAGGCAGAAACTGTTCTCTTCCAAAGTACACTCCATTTTTTTAAATGTTTCTAATCTTTATTGCCACTTTTAAAGACTTCTAAGTTTTTGGTTTTGTTTTGTTTAGTTTTCCTTGTGTTTCAAAGGGTTTCTAACAAAAAGAATTTTGGCTGGAGAAATACTTAAGTCTTAATATTTCATGTTGCTAGTTGTTTTCATAGCTGCATAAGAAATACTGACAGGTCATTTGACTTAAAAGAGTTTTAAAACACAGTTATTAAATAAGCTTTTCTTATGTTATTCTAAATTAAGTAAATTTAGACTTTATATGTAAAGACTGGATCAATGGTAACTAGAAAAGTGCCAAGAACATATCAGGAATATTTTGTATACAGAAAAACAAACAAACTGTTTAGTTACCCTGTTGTGATAACTCACRTAGCTGCCTTCCATTGTTGCAACTGTATAAAACAAGCAACAGAAGTAGTAAACTTTACTATCAGAGAAGCTCGTAGYTTCTCTTTACCCTTTCTCTTCCTTTTGGCATCACTGAGTTTGGCCCTGCCTGGCTGTCATGTTGGTGGAAGGTCAGAAGTCTGTGTCTGAAGTTACTGAAGCACAGAGCACTTAGTTAGAGCTCTTTTTCTTCAACAATATATACATTATATAAGCACGATGCAAAAAAAAAACCTCACTGCATGTCATAGTAATAATAACTCTGATGTAATCTGACATGAGGTACACTTAGAATCATGATATAGTGCCTTTCTCGGTGCACTGTTTGTTTTGGTAGGATGMTTTCACTCTCCGATCTAGCGAATAGTTAAATATATAGGAGGAAGGCTCAAACACTAAAAACACCACTCCAGAAAGCTCTAATTGCCTAGCAGCTCTGGTGCTCCCTCGAACAGGGAACAAGCTTTGCTTCAGACTCTTCATGTTGAGATGGGAGCAGAAGCCAAATTCCTCACCTCCTGGATGCACACTCTAACCACAAAACTATCATAGAAGCAAAGAACGTCACCACTAGCCTCTCAGTCTTGTTAAAATCTCTGTTTTATACCTTTTTTTTTCTGCAGCAGTCTCAAGAGAGCCAAGTTGATCACATTCTTTCATTTCATTTGGAATGGCTTGAGAAATCCAATTTTTCAGTTTTCATTTTTGCACTAAGGGAAGAAACCAATATTTGCTTCAATCTAAAATGTTTCTCCTTCTCCCATTCATTTGCACTATCCTGCTTAGATGTTTATTCTTCAGCTGAATCAGATGTTTTTTTCTTTTATTATTTTTAGCCCACAACTCTACTCATTAGTTAAAAAGTATAGTATATGAATTAATGAGCTTAAATGCAGCAGAGAATAGAAAGTCAAGCTAAGATGATATTGTATAAAATGGCAGTGGGATAAGGCTCAGGTTTGTAGCTGAGTCTCCTACAGCTATGCTTTTCCTTACACACCTGGAGTTAATTTTTGTGCACAGTTTATGTTCATGGCAAAACAAATTTCAATTTCATGCATCTAAATTTGCCTCTGTAACTGTTTACTTGATAAGTGCTCACATACTTATCCAATAAGAGAACAAATACAGCCCTATATTGTTTTCTTGTGACCTATGAAATTAAATGGTGCAGCTTAAATAGCTAAAATGAACTATTCTCGGTTCCATAATCCTGATATATTTTTGAGWTAAGTACTCTTAAAGTGAAAAATGCTTAGAACAAAGTAAGATATCCAAAGAAGTGGTGAGACAAAAGAAACAAACTTGGTTAACACCTTATAAATCAAAAATAAATGACTCAGTCCTTTTTAATAAAAGGTACAATTTCAGACTAGAGTTTATTGCAGATACCGAAGAAACACTGTGATACCATAAAAGCAAGGCAGAACTACATAGCAACCATTTATGGATATGTCAGTCTATATGGATGATAGTATAAGACTAGACTGCAGGACTACAAAAAAAAAAAAGAAAAAAGGAATATTAACTGATCACAATGAAGTTACCTTTTTCCAGAGTACTAAACTAACAACATTAGCAATGGATAAGAGTTTTCAGTGGAGTAGACTAGCTTTTTTTCTATCTGTTCTCACCTTTTATAAGACCCAGAATCTGTCTATAAGAAGGTTTGATTAATGCTTTGGATTTTTGACAAGCCCATTTAGGTTCTCACACTCATATTTCATGAGCGTCTGTGGAACCAAACTCACAAGCTGTGCTGGACACTACAGCATACAGGACACAACAATCTCAGTGAATTACCTGAATTTCATGTACAGGAAAACCAGGCAGTTAAGTGACTGCAAACATCAACTCTTTATGTAGTAATAGTAGCAAGTGCCCAAAAAAGAAAGCAATTTTTCTCCCAGAACATATATGAAAAAGAATTACAGCCTGAAAACCCTTCCTGAACTCACACATCACTTCAGATGCTTGACCAGCTCAACCGTCTCTAAAAGCCACTCCGAACCAGTGAGTGAGGGTTTCATTTCCCTCCAGAACATCTTGCAGTCTGAACGTTTGGCTCCAGCATCTCATCGGAGTCCCCTTGTAAAGGGCTGTGGGCAAAGACTAACAACTAGTCTGGTCACCATTCAGAAATGGAAATAGAGACCGGAAAGCACAGAGTTTGATTTCATGACTTTGTAAGTGTGAAGCTACTCACTTTCAAAAGGGCATCTTCACTACAACCCTCCCTAGTTGGTATGTGAAGCTTTGATGCTGTCAGCCAAGCAAATGCAATAATCACTTGCTTGGCACCAGCAGCCTCAAACTTTCTTCCAACTTTAGATCTTTTTCTTCAGGGAGACTTGGAAGGTCACCACATGCAATATCAGATACCAGGGGGAAAAAAAAGAGGGGAAAGGGAGTGGGCAGAAAGGAGGTACCCACATGGACCTCACCTATAATGTAAACTATTTCTGCAGAGAAGGCAATAATATCTACCCTTGTGATGATGATAAAAAAATGATCTGAGTGCATTAGTAAGGAAGAATCATTCAGAAGTGGGTGTGATGGTCAGGAAATTAGGATGTAGATTTGCTGCTGTATCTCAGGTGTTTACTGATTTTTGCACATTCTCACTCTCTGTCATTGTCTTCTGTCAATAAAAATAGATGGTATGTTCTGAGAAGGGCAACATGACATTGTGAGATGTTCAAATACTTGAGGGCTATATACAAACACTTAGACCAGGCCACTGAGAAAAGAGCCTGATAAGGAAAACACAGCTGTCACTAATTCTTTCTTAATTTCCAAGTCAGCTTTGAATCTATACAAGCAGAAGGAGGAAAAAAAAAAAAAGACCGAGTATTAGTACTGTAAAATACTCAGAGACATTGCTGTGAGAGGAGTCAGAGAAATAACCAAAAATATTGCTCATTATGTGGAGCCAAGTAAGGTCTGGATAGATAATATCTTTTGTTAGACCAATTCACACAATCACAGAAAAAAAGAGAATGTGCTTCAAACGCATAAGGGATTTTTCACATGTGGAAGAGAGGCACGAAACTTCAGAGATGCAGAGGGACTGGGAACA
The DNA here is from genome assembly GCA_003342815.1 of Eudromia elegans. Lineage (NCBI taxonomy): Eukaryota > Metazoa > Chordata > Aves > Tinamiformes > Tinamidae > Eudromia > Eudromia elegans. The sequence goes on along the minus strand of PTEX01000277.1, from coordinate 679,366 downwards.
ATTGCTCTGAATTGAGCCAGTTCCGTCAATCAGAACATCTGAAGGAAACAAATAACAGGAAGGCTAAGGAAAGGGTGAGGTGATTATGGTCATTTCCATTAGAAATGATTATAAGAGTACTCTGTGCTCTTGAAAGGACTGTTTATACCATGAAAAAACAAGGTAAAATGAGGGCAATTCTATATAAAACAGCAGAGTAAGGCTTCTGTTTTGAGCAAAAAYGTCCCCAGCCTGCAATGAGGAGGAATTCACATATTTTTGCCTTTATTGTTGGACACTGCTTATACTGCACACAATAGGACTAGTCATAGAGATATCTGAAAAGTAGGCAATGCTTTGTKCATTTGGGATTTGATAGCAATCATATATTTCTCCATCTTTGTCCTGATGAAAATCTATTGGAAATGTGAAAAATATAGGTACATTAAATCTAGGAACTAATTAACTTAAGAGTCTGCTTTATAACAGYATGTTAATATATCTTCTCCTGGAAAATAAGGTATAAATTTACACAAACCGTTAATAATATGTTTTTTAAAGCTGTGCAGAAGATTACTTTTAATTTATTCATTAATGAAGATCTTCCTATTTTTCTTTTCTTAACTGGCTTTCTCACTATTGGAATGCTACTGTTTGGTAAACACCAGACTCTAGAAACTGTTATTACTATTATCACTATCATCATCATAATCTAATAGTACAAGATCCTCTGGTCTCAGATTCACCAATTAAGAGTCCTTCCACATTAGTGCAAATCTACATTAAAAGTTACTGGAGTCAGAGAATGTTTCACAAGCAAATGGCTGTAGTCATTTGGATTAAGTAAGCAAAGCATTAGCACAAAGTAAGAGCACCCCTAAATAATAAGAAATTACATCTAAAGAAGATAAGCAGTGTTACATGTGCATTGCTCTGGTCTGTGTTAAAACTGTAGTGAAATTGTTATTAAGTAGCATGGCAGTGTATATAGAGAAAGAGTCTTACAAAACATACAATTTTCTGTGAATTTGCTAGTGCATACTGTTCTACCTTTAAAAGTAGCTTTGACCTTCAAAGCAATCTCAATATCTCTTGAGCAATTTTTTCCCACTAGCTGTTCCAATACATCTATTTTTGTTCCTGATGATTGGTATTTTGTTGGTTGTGCCAAAAGACTCACACTTCGGGTTATAAATCCTAGCTGCTGATATTACTTGATTCCTACCAGTATTCTGTATCATTTACATAGGTTTAAGACAGAGAAAATTAGAAGTATTTATCCATATTGAAGACATATTATCTAGAAGCATCCGGCCTCCATCTTCATGTTCAGAAGTATCTTTTTTTTTTCACTTTATGCCTCCATGAGCTAAGTGAGCCAAATAGAATGTAGCTAAATGGTGTTATCAGGTCAAACAGACTAAATATGATTATTCATGGACCAGATAATTGTTCTGAGAAAATTTCATTGACATTAAGCCTGGAAGCTTTTACTTTCCATTCTATTTACTTCTGTTCTGTGTAGAATGGAATAAATGTTAMATATTGGCAGAAAGCACCATTAAAAAACTAAGGGGCATGGCACTACATGTCATCCACAAAGAAAATGCAGGTAGCAAAAAGCAWTACTGCTAACCCTGCGTGCCAAGGCACCTGAATTCAGAAGGCTAAAAATCAGGATGTGGCACAGACTGGGTGGGCAGAAATAAGCCACGACTTGGTGACCCAGCCCTGGCAGCTATTGTGGCAGGATGCAAACTGGAAGAGAAGGCAGCAGAAACTCCTCAAGCTTCACTGGTAAATGCAGGCAGAGATTAGCAGWTGTGAAAAGTGGCAAGGAGCACTGAGCTGTAAGACTGCATTATCAGAGAAGGAAGATCCTATGCATCTCCACTCTGCTTTCAGACTATTTACGTATTCACAGATACATAAATATGGCCCCTCCATTGACAAAAACTGTCATGATGCAAGATTTCTTGTGTTGACATCATAAACTGTATTATCCTGAAGGAGTTATGCTGCACATGCCCATGTCTCACACACACACACACACACACAAAAACATACACACACACAGAGCCTTTCTGTCTGCCTTAACTGTTTAAATCAAAGCCACTGGGCACAGCTCTCAGTAAGCAGCAGCAGCTAGGAAATAGGGCACTTTTCAAGCTTTAGGTCCTTCTATTCCCTCCCATAAAATGTAAAGAGGGAATTAGATGTCCCTCTGTGAACAGATCGTTTACGCATTACTTGTCATTGAATTTTACTTTGTGATCTAATCTTTTTTCTTGAATATGTCTTTTTAAAGTGAAGTACCAATCCCTGAAGTCAGGAATGGGAAGCTTTGATAGTGAGAGACAGCTGGAACATAACTGATATGGTACAGTCATTCTGAGTTTGTTTTAAGTCATGCATTAAAATTCTGTTGATTTAAGTAGCCATGTGTGTCTAATTCTGCTGTTTGAAACAGAGAGTTTTCAGGCATCTACRTGTAATATCAATAAAAGTTTCTTTTTTATTTTCCGTGTGAAACAGTCTATCAGTATATGATGCTGGAGATTTATTTGCCTCATGTAATATTCTTATTTTTTTCCTTTTGCCATATGCTTATATCTATATAATGCTTTTTAATTCCATTTCATTCTATCATGCAAATAACCTTGACTGCCATTCACAGAAGTTAAGAATACCACAGAACTGCAAAATCTCAKTTCTCATCATATAAAGCTTCATCCTGGAAGCTTTAGAGTTGCAACTCCATTTGAATCATATTTCCTGAACAGTAAATAAAATTACGTGATTATAAGGTGATGTCCTGCCTCTTGTTAAGCGCATGCAACTCTGATAAAGCTAAGGTAGTTGCCCTAAATTAGAATCAGCCAAATCTTGGTTTCAATTTTTTTTTTTTAAGAGATGTGTTAAAACATATTTCTTACACAAACAGACCTATTTCTGATACCCAGAAACTATCTGGGCATCTAGCAATTCCTCCATAGCTGTATATAATGCACTTATTTCAGGAGGACTGGTGATATGAAGTAACTGCACTGGTTTTGCATTACAGGATTCAGCACATTCTCCAGCTGTATCTTGTCTTTTGAGAAATGACATTTGATAGAAATGAACTTATCCTCATATCTAAGATTTTACGGTAAATTTCAATATACTCACCATGAAAACAATGCAATTATTGGTTTTGATGACTGCACAATGGGCTTTAATACAGAAAAAAAAAATCAACTCCATACTAAGCAGCATGAACATATGGCTATCAGGTGCTGGGTGGATGAATGACACCTAATGATATACAAATAATTGCTAATTAATTATGTTATATTTAATATAGCATTTTACATTATATTTGATCACTGATCTTTATTAAGGTTATGAAAATTCAACAATGAATCGAGCAAAATTACTTATGAAACGGTGTTATATGATTGCATACATGCTAGAGAGGAGTTTCAGGCAATGAAAATAAAACATAAAGAGGAAGAGGCAGAAAAAAAGATGGAAATAAACTTTATAATGATCATTGTTTTTGTGAGAAATAGAATTTCTTTGCATAGCAGAGAAAAAAAAAATCACAGCAGAAATGAAAATACTACAAGAGAAAGCCCTGAAGTGCTGTTTTATGTTCAAAGAGAAGTGAGAAGGAAGTGCAAAGACAGAACAAGTGCATGTGTTATGCAGCACCTCCTTCAACAACTTGCGCACTTGATAGCTGAAGTAAAACCTTCCCAAGGATATTTAATCAAGGATTTAAAGAGACAAACATGTGAGGCTAAAGGACTTCTCCTACATAGGTTTTGCTTTATGTCTTGTAATTAGATTTTTAATTGACTTTGACTTTTCATTGTCTGGCATTTTGATGCCTCAAGTGATTCTCTATTATCAGATTAAGGAAAAACTGCAGTTTGGGAGGGAATGTCTTAGATTCACAGTACGCTCTCCTGGGAATATCCATCACATGGAAACCTCACTGCCTCCTTATGAGACAGAGTCTCAACCAAGGACTTGTTTTTTAACTTACAATTCCTCATTTATGGTACAAAAGAGACACTAAAACRCCACTAAAGCAATTACACTATATTGGAGCTTGCTGGTTCAACAGTGTGAGATGGTATGTGATTTAATATTGAGACGTCTTTCATACTCTGCTAATATAATACAGGATTATATTCATATGATGCAATTATCTGTGGCAGTTTCTCGTAATGTTACTGTTGGCTGAACCCTACAGTACACTGGGCGACTTTTTACTTAGAAGCCTGAAAAAAATCTTTACAAGTTAGGGGCTACAAGTTGGGGCAAAAACTGGAAAGTGAAAATAACAAAATTGTACCACTAGTAGAAACACACGTGAAACAAAAAAAAAAAAAGTCTCTTTGAAATTTACTAGACCAAATATTTTCCCTTCTTCAAGAGAAAGTCACATAAATATAGCTGTGAGTAAATGGCCCAGGGTATTCTGTCAGCATAGTAACATAAAAGTGGTTGTTTTCCACACGCAGTTTGGAAAAGGACCTCTGCCTATAATTTAACCTCCACCTTCATATTCTGTCACAAACTGCTGCACCTGAAGATAAAACCTCAGAAGGCCAGTTTTGCCTAAGGAAAGGACTCTGTCCCTCTGCTGAATAAAGACTTTTAATGAATCAAGCACTTATGATGAATTTTCAAAAAAAAAAAAAGAGACTTCCATTTCTTAAAATGCTCAGTTATATTCTGGCTGCTTGATTTCTTGCATGCAAAGCTTTACAGATATGTATGTAATTATTAATGTGCTAGAGTGCATTTACCTTGTTAGTTGTTCTCTAAAAGGTGCTCAGTGTATGGCCTACTTCCAAACTACAAGGTCAATGTTGAAATTGTGGAGTAATTGAATAATCTCTCTTTTCTTTCTTTTTTCTTTTTTAAAGAATGAAGTCTATAGGATTTAAAGATCAGATATATTTTAATATTCAGATCTATTTGTTCTGGCCAGTATTATTATGCATCCATCCACAAAGGCTGAAAATTGATTTTCTACTTGTGCCCCAAGGTGGCTCAATAATTGTAAACTGTTGTAGAAAGATAAATTCCATTATATTTCTTAGGTAAAGAAGGAAGTGGTTTGACATTCTCCTACCCCACCCCCTTYCCCCAACTCTCTCTAAGAACGGAAGCTGTGAATTTTCTCTTTGTCAAATATATGGAACATGCACACTAATTAAGTATTTTTGTGTGCACACATATCCATGCAACTGGCTGTGGGAGACTAGAGATCAGTGACTCCAAAAGGGATGGATTACCTATAAAACATGACTGAATTGCATACAGATCATGGAGCTGGGCCCATAATTTTATGTGGAACTTTGCTCAGGCCTTGGCATTCCCAGTACTTAGTTGACACCAGTAAGTGTCTGTACCAATATGCATGTTCTTTTTTTCCAGTTCCCTTTATTTTTCTTTTTCATTTTCCCTATTCAAACCAGCTTTGGACAAATGTTCACTTATCTTTCTTGCCACACTTCCAGGCAAACACACAACCTCCTTCACACATGCAAACAAAGCCAGCACTAAATCATCCAACTGCTTCTTCAGATGGAAAAGTGACAGTGCAAGCCACCACAGATGTTATTAAAATATGTCCCAGGCATGGGGAAGGGGTGTAAAGCGATGCCAAGTCATTGTCTTTTAGGGCAGAGACGGTGCCTAGATGCCAAAGCCAACTCTACGTGAAAGCCTGGAAGCAATTTAGCCATTGTAGAGTTCCCCACATAAAGTTTTCCCTTCAATTAATCAGTCTGAATATAACCTTATGCTGTCTTGGCTAGGCTGCTTTCAACTATCCAAACTAGTTTAATCTGATGTTCTGGCTTCACCTCCATCACGCACAGCAATGTGCAGTGTACAGTTCACCTTTAGAGGAACCAGACTCAATGAAAACTAAAYGGACTTGCAGGCCTAGTTTACTGAGGTGATTTGTAAAAGCTCAGCGTAATTAAATTACTGTGCAATTTGTTCAAGGTACATTGACATTGTGGGGTGGGGAGCTACCTTTTCAGGGAAAAATATTATTTACAGTCAGAGAAATCAAAAATTGCTTCTTGGCTGAAATAATGAGCCTGTTATTCAAAAGGGAAAAGATCATTAGCAAAAGAGACTGCTCCCTGTAATGATCATTTTGTCATTCAGATGACTTTAACGTCAAGCTTTTTTTTTCTCTTCTCTCACCCTCTCTTTTATACAAATACACTATAAAGGTAATTTTCCTTAAAGTCTGAAATACACCTTAATTTTTTTTTAATTGCAAGAGTAAAACAAATTAATTTCCATGCTGAGGAAAATTACTTTCCTAGTTCAGATTCACAGAAATAAACTGTTTAAAAATTACTTTTGCACTAATTGGTATTTCCTTTTTTCTCCTCCTGGTATTAATATCATTCTATTATTGCTACTGAACGTTTTAAAATTTAATTCTGCATATGCACTTGTACATGTGAAACATTTGTTCTGCTATTGATAGCAAATCATTCAAGTGAGAATATGCTGCTAAAGTCTGGGGCAATTTGCATAAAACATAAATCAATACAATAACTTGCAAAGTCTGTCCTGGGAAAAGCAGCAGTCCAGCAGCTATTCAAAAGCCTTTTTCTGTATCCCCATATCCATCTGTTTTCATTTACAGTGGTGCTTGGCAGGTTTGCAATGGTTAAATCTGTATCAGCATTTTCATTTTAAATTCCAGTCGTAAAGTGATGAGAACTCAGATACAAAAATTCCCTCTAGGCTAGTTTGACATACACTTTCTGGCAATATTGCAGCATGATAGGAAAAAAAATAAAGAACAGTTAAAACAATTTCCAGGCTGAATCCTGTATCTACCTAACTCCACCTAGAACACCATGTCCCTGTTGGTAACGACTTACAGTAATTAGCCTTACACTGCTGGCATTGCAGTGGATGTCCCCATTGAAGTCTCAGGTCCAGGCCAGGATTTCACGGAGGGAAAAATGGCACAAACCCAGAAGGAAGAGGTGACCCCCTGTCCCTCAGAGCCTGCAGTTCAATCCCTGGGAATTTTCCACTGCAAAGAACCCAAAACTTATTCTCAAATACAGACAAAGCCCCATTTGAAGAAAAAAAAAAAAAAAAAAAAGAAATAGAGGAGACTGTAGAAAGACAACACAGCACAGCAAAAAAAATGAGAGTAAAATGAGCCTTGCATTGTAACAGTGTATCAGCAGGATGGACTTCCAAAAGTGTGTAGGTATCTAGGGCCTAGGAATGGCACCTAGGGCGACCTTAAGGACAAGTGCTCGACATATCTCCTCTCRCCAGCAGATACTGCTGGTGGGACTGGTAGCACTTCCCAACATACGGTAAGTAGTGGGGTTATCCAGGAACCCTCTATCATTGATGGAATTCCCCAGTTTCCCCCACAGGGCTGATGTTTGCCACTCCTTCTTTCTCATTTCCACCAAACAAGCTGCTTCTCTTCATTTTCCAGGTTCTCCAAGGTGATTTTGCACTACATTTTCATATAATCATCTTAATACCTTCTCCTGTCCACTCATTCTTGGACRGTGTTTTCTATGAATATTATCACAGCAATTTCCTTATCCTTAAAAGTTATTTCCTTACTCTTCAAGGTTTCAAAGCTACATCTGAGAACGTGAGACAGAGCATCATAATTCACTCAGTCTATGATGGTGAATTTTCACTGCTTTCTTGCACTTTCTCTTCTACCTTGCGTTTTAATATTATCTRAAGCTCTTTGGAGCAGGATATCTCCTCTTCTATGGCTGCACAGAACCATGTTGGGATCTGAACCTGTCAGTAGGTGCTCAAGTAGTAGCAATGCCAACAACCTATCTTCTGGGCTAAACAGCTTAAATTAGGAGTTTCTAAGTCTTGTGGTGGAATTTTTGAGGCTTCTAGCTACTAGTGTGAGGTCCTTAGAGCCATTTCAAGAACTTCACATTTACCTGTTTTGCTGATCCTGCTCTCAGAATATCACCGAGTTTATCTTGGCCCAAATACAAGACCTCAGCTCTGTAGTTGATGCACTGAGAGAAAAGTCTGTTCTAACCAAATGAAATCATTTGAGATTGAAGTGCAGTAGATTAAACCATCAATAATTACAACTTTATATCTCATTTATCCTAGAATAGCTAACGGCTCCTCAATCTACTATAGTCTCAGAAGCATTCAGATTGACCCCTTCTGAGCCAAATCATGGCTCTTATTCCCAGTTCAGTTATAAACTTGATCCTTTGCATTGTATTTGTTATATCTGGAACACTACCAAAAACAGKTTTTTTTTTTTAGGAACCATAACATCACTAGCATGTTCTTATCGCAGGACCTCAAAATCTCTTTAAAATACCAAGAGCTCAATGCATTCAAAGAATAACAAGAGGCCACCCCCTGCCCTAGACAATTTTTGAGGCAAGTGTCAGAAAGGAAAAACCAGCTGCAGAAGGCCAAAGCAAACATGCGAAGGCTAGAAATAGCGTTCCATCACTAGGGAGCTATTTGTAGCAATGAGGAGTTTTAGAAGAAAATGAGTCTTGGCTTGTTCGACAGAAGCTGCAGTGAGGTCAGGAAGAGCAGGCAAAGAGGTCCTGGCAAGTCCCTTCTGCTCTCCCTGGTTCCTAGTGTGGTTCCCAGACACCTACCCTGCCCCAGGCTCACCCAGACACCTGCAACACCAAATGTTCCCAGACCCAAGCTGGTGCCTTCATGCAGCCCCACCATGAACCCTCTGACTTCCCAGCACAAGTCACTTTTAGATCAGGGACCCTGTGGTGTTGCACTTTGTGCAACATAGGGATGTCAAGGCAAAGCTATCATCTTCCAACACAGGGCCTGGAACCGGAGCTCTCTTTCTACTCACTCTTCTAAGGAAAATATTTAATAAAGTTGACAAAGCTTCACAAAGGCTGTTCAGTGCAGAAACTGAAGGTCCTGGCTGTTATTTTCCCCCACTTTTTTTTCCTTTTTCTTTTTCTTTTCATTTCCTTTCTCTTTTTCTCTTTTTCTTTTTCTTTTTCTTTTTCTTTTTCTTTTTCTTTTTCTTTTTCTTTTTCTTTTTCTTTTTCTTTTTCTTTTTCTTTTTCTTTTTCTTTNTCTTTTTCTTTTTCTTTTTCTTTTTCTTTTTCTTTTTCTTTTTCTTTTTCTTTTTCTTTTTCTTTTTCTTTTTCTTTTTCTTTTTCTTTTTCTTTCCAGTGAGAATACCTCTCTTCACACTAAATAGTCTTCCATTTGACAACTAGTGGGAAGGCAAGATAATATTAAAATAAAAAACATGACCCAAACTTCTCTCTATTTAACCATACAAAAATTAATGCAGTTGTAGCTATGTGAATTAATTCCACTCCGCATAATTCCAATAAGATGTTCTTCATACATCAAAAAAACAGTTCAAAACCACATGGGCCTGATTGCCATTTACAGAAATGCCACTAATCGCCATTTTGGCAGTATAAAGGAGCTTTGAAGTGGATATAAATTCTTATTCTGCATTTTTATTAAGGCTCCTTTCATCTGTCAGAAAGGTCTAAGAAAAAGACAATGGTCGTGTCTCTACAAATTTATAATCTCACTGCAAAACACATTCAAACTCACATTAGCTATTTATCTTAATGAAAATTCATGGCACTTAAAACTAAAGAAACTGAATCAAAGTAAAGATTATCTGCTTCTTGCYTCCTTCAAGATTTTACATTTAAGTACCTGTTTTTATAAAGAACGCTCTTAGCAGTGAAACTAGTTTGCACATAAGGACATAAAATCTTGAATTTCAATTATTTTGTTGCATTTCAACAGGGATTCCAGTTGCTATCCTTAGGTCTAGCAGGAATGATCATTCCACTATACAGTGGCAGGCTTTCTAACAGTAACGGGCTCTGTTAACTCATCGTCATTTTAATCATGCTGGACTCAGTTCAGAAAAGTGGTTCCTCTTAAAGAGGAACATGTGATTAAATCTCTCTGAAGCTGTCTTGAATCAGAAACAGAAGGGATTCTAATTCTACACCATGTATTGCTGGTACAGTGCAGTTTGACTTATATATAGTTTGAACAACTATATATGTCAAAACACTTTCAAACAAGATGGGTCAAATGGGTAGATAGAAACTGCTCATGCTTGTAGAAATTTTCAGTCTTGATTTACAAGAAAAAAGAACTGGTCTGGCAAGAACCACTACACTGTCCTCTGACTCTTCTATCCTCACTTTGCCCTCTCTTCAAAATATGTCCTCCTTGAACCACCTTGAAAAGTCCCCAGGTATTTCTAGGTATCAGTAACAGTCAAGAGGAACTTTTCCTGGTTCTACTGCTATCCTCCAGCTATACTTAGCCACAACTTAGACATCATTGAAGTGAAAAGAAGAAAAAAAAATGGAAGGGAATGAGCTATTTTGATTGATCCTGAACTTCAACAAAGAAACTTGCTAGGGTAAAGATCTAAAAGATGGTACCCTAGTACCATCAAGAAACCACAAAGCATRTCCCATCTACTGAAAACTGGAATTTCCTGACATGACATATCAAATACATAGAATCAGTCCATGTAATTTAAAAAAAAAATCATAGAAATGAGATATAAACTGAGTAACAGTAACATCTGAATAAATCTTGACAGATGCTTCCAGTTCTTGAGTTAGTCAATGACTGTACATTTGGAAAGAAAGTTCAGTCTTTGGACAATTGTATGATGAATGTCTTGAGGAAAGCGTGATTCAGATAGCGGAGTGGAGCGTTCATAAAGCCTAACTGTAGCCTGGGGAGGATGTCACCAGCCAAAAGAGCACAGGGAGAAACAATTTTAGTTGCTCCAGAGGACAATTCAGAGCACCTTAGATTCTCCTAGATTCTCCTAGCCTCCTAGACTAGTCTATCTGCCTGTCTCTTTGCCAACCGTGGCTAAAGAAAGAGCTTCCTATGCCTCCATTAGACCTTGTTGGTAACTCCTCCCTAAATCATCATTGATTAGTGCTTTGAACACAATCTGATCATAGCTGGCCACTTGCTGTATCTGGCCAGCCACATGTTTTGCTTCCACTTCCTCAACAGTTGTTTTGAATTCAAAGAAATTTTAATCTGTTTTTCAGCTGTGTGCCAATAYGAGGAGAATGTCTAGGCACATGAATATTACTCTGTGTTCACAGGAAAACTCTGATCTGAATATTCTGTGAACTTGCATGTCAAAGAAATTGGTTTTGCATGAATCTTAATTTTAAGTGAATAAAGGGATCACAAATATCATCTTGGTAATGGTTTTTATATCATTCTTGAGCTCTATTTCTAGTTATGGGTCCCTGGATAACAGTGAACAATTCATCTCCTTCTCAGGAACATATGGTCCTCAAATTATACTTGTAGATTGTTATTAAAGACAGAGTAATTGTAATTTAATCAAGCAACACACATAAAGTCTTTTTAATCTTTTTTTTCATAAATCATTTATCCTGGCCCTTTAATCAATTAGGTAGCACACCTCTGAATATCTGCCAATTTGATAAAACACTTTCTGGTATAAAGATGTTTAGAGCTCTATTCTTCTAGATACTTTCTTAGCAGAAACATATTGAAAATAAGTGTTATCTTCACAGCAAGAATACTTTTCTGTATTACTTGCTGGAGAATGTGGTTGAATAGTTCATAGCTACATAGCAAAAGAAGGTAAAGAACAGTTATAACAATACTATGTAATAGGGAATTGTGATATTCCAATGCTAGCTGTTAACAGTAAATACATCTCACCAGTGCATCACTAGTGATAATCACTGCAGATTTCAGTTCCCGATCCCAAATGACTTAACTGAAAAAAGATTGTACTACATCTTCTATTGATTAGTAAAACCACAAGCTTTTTCCTGGAAAATATGGCATCAAATCATACTGAACAAAATTAAATTACTATTTAAATTATTCACACATCTTTCCTTCTCCAGATGTTATAGCAAGGCTAGTCTTTATTTACAGAGACTATATTAATGCAACATGACAGCTCTCATCATGGTGAGGGGAAATTGTTTTTAACAATAGTGTTGAGCTAATCGAGAAAGAAAACTTTCATCCATAATTAAGGGAGAAAAAAATCTTTGSTGTCATAGCAGTCCTAGGACATTTCACACCTTCAGTTTAAAGAAACGCTGCCACTCATATCACAGAAAATTTATGTGCTACTTTTATCCCTATGGATATTTACCAGCATAGAATTTGAGGACTTGGAAAGTGGACCTTTTAGCAGCACATAATCCGGCACCTGGTGTCTTTTAAACCGTCACTTGTCACACCAGCACAAGCAGATGTTCTTGTCTATTTGGCAGTGCTGTTACAGCAGGTTAAACTGTCTATATCTGTCTTTATAGGAAAGAAAAATCTTTATCATTTTTCTTATCATTAGTTTTCCAAGAATCATTAATCTGCTTGGCATTTTATGTAACACAGAGCAATACATGATCTCTTCTCCCTGGCCACCCATGTCTTATTATCTAGATAAATGTGATGCACATAACTTATATTAATTACCCTGGCTCTTCATAAGGAGCATAAGGAGAAGAGACTTAAAATGATCTCTATCACTCTTTCTTTCTTTCTTTCTTTCTTTCTTTCTTTCTTTCTTTCTTTCTTTCTTTCTTTCTTTCTTTCTTTCTTTCTTTCTTTCTTTCTTTCTTTCTTGGTGAATTTCTTCACCTTCTTGGGTCATTCAAGGCTGCTAATCTTTTCTGTGTTTGTTTGTTTTAAGAACTTTAGACTCAAAAATTCATGATGGAAAAATCCATTAATTTCTACCTCTGATTAATCAAAAGCAGCTCTTAAGAAAAGTAATAGCGCCAAACATGRTGACCAAAGCACGTAAAATCTCTGTGCTTCCTTATTGTACCTGAATTAATTATTATAGATATCCTTTATGTGAACAGCAACATTATCCTCTTTCTGGCTTTATTTTGCTGTGATAAAGAAGATACAGCAAAAAACTCCATTGGACAGAGGTTTCACTCCCCCGATCACACTAGTAGCTCTTTCTGGTGTTTGTGAACAAACCTAACTGTGCAGAAAACTTTTTGGACAACCTCACCAGGACAATGCCTTTAACACTTCCCCATCTTTTCAGAAAACAAACAAAAACAAGCTAACCCAAACCTCTTATGTTATGTTCTGGACATAAAACTTCATTTTTATAGCATCATGGCTTAGGGATAAAGGCATCATATTGTCAACTTTCTTCCTGATGTTTTTTATCTTTTGAGATCCACTCTCCCAAATTAAATCACTGCTTCCACTAGAATTTTGTGTTAAATCCATATTCATCGGCCTGATAAAATTAATTCTAGGACACTTTAAAAAAATGGCTGAAGCWATCTCAGTGGTGCCAGCAATTGTCTTTGGGAACTCACGGTGGAAAAGGGTGATGAAGTAACTAGGAATATGGAAAGGTTGAATATATTGCAGATCTTTAAATAAGGAAAAAAAGTAAGAAACAAGGAATTATACACTGATCACTTTAACTTGAAATCCCAACAAATTAGCTAGTATCAGACTACTTGCAAATGCCTAGAAAGAATAAAGAAATGAAAAATGTCCATCCCATATTTGTCAAGAACAGTCTGTGTCAAACCAATCTAATTTTCTTCTGCAATTGTATATACACAAATAGCAGATGTTTGACATGAGCTATCTACTGTTGAAGAATTTTGACTCTAAGTATCTCATATGATACTTTTCACAGTCAAATTACACGCACATTATCTAGACTAAGATACCACAGACTCTTTTTCAAGACATGGGTCTTGAAATTGGTTTCCTATAATCAAATGAAATTTGCAAGAGACATGAAATGGGAATGACTGCAAATACACCAGAGGACAGAATAAGAATTTGAAGTGGTTTCGACAGTCTGGAAATAATCAATGAAATTCAAAGGGGAATAAGAACCAGGTTCCACGCTTGGCAGGAGTAATCCACTCCATATAAAGTAGAGAACAACTGTCTAGGAAACACATCTTCGGAGTAGGGTCTCGGGTTATAGTAGATGACAGCTGGATGTGAGTCAACAGYGTCACACTTGTGAAGAACAGCGACATTCCCCCAGGACTCACAGAAGTGAACACAGTCCACATGATGTGAAGCAATCCTCCGTGCCCAGGCAGCTGCAACACTGGGAAATGTTCAGGGGAAAACATTTTAAACAAAGAAAATTCAAAAGAGAATAACAAGAAAGAGGAGAGGACTAGAAAGCTGCACTTACTTAATCAGGAAAAAATGTAAAAAAAAAACTTGACCAAAAAGAGGAGAAAAACAAGGTAGTATCTGATAAMAAATGATTGCTGCAACAGAGAGAGGAATAATCTGGTTTTCATGCTAATGACAGCTAGTACAATAAATATCTGGTTGAAATTGTACCAGAAAAAAAATCAAAAAAGTTTAAAAAGACATTTTTTTGATGGTGAAGATAATGAAGTAYTGAAAGAGACTGCAAAGAGGAAAAGAAGAAGGTTTCAGAATGGGCTAAATGAACATATCAAAGTCCATCTTTCTTTGGGTAGACAGTGGACATTATCCCTCTTGCCCCCAAGAMGTTTCTCCTAGTACTGTTTTTCCCTTATTCTAAATACATCACTTTGCCCTTGTACTATTATATTTATTCCCATTTCCATTACTCCASTCCTCTTGCAAATCCATTTTCCATTGTTATATCTCTGTACTATTTTATGTTGACCCATGATTTTAAGCAATTAAAAATCAGCTCTTCTTTTATGTAGTAGGTTGTTAACAGCACAAAAGGATTAAAAAAATCATCATCTGAAAGACCAAACATTCTACGTGATCTAGAGACATATAACTAAGAGAAGAGCTGGAAGAATGATAAACTGATGAATGATATCAGAAGAAAAATATGCTTATTTTTCTTATATGGCCAAGGCCAGTGCCAATGAGCCTGTTGAGAACAGCTGCTTGGGAGAGAGTTAGTTCCAGGTTAAGAYACCTAAACTAAGTTAAACTGAGGTAATATGTGCTAAATATCCAAACTCCCATTATAACCAGCTAAGATGACACAAATCAGAGACACACGGGTGGGGACTAGAGTCATATAAGGCACCTTACGTTAAGAGTTRTTTGCACAAGACTTGAAGATAGGACACAAAAACTGTTGGAAACCTGGACCCCCCTAGCTGGCAGTGAAGGCTGCTCTGCAGATAGAACCTGCAAGCTATCTGTACTTTAGGTCTGAGGCTTCTGCCAGCACCTAGGATGGAGGAAGAGGAGTGAAAGAGGGYCTTAACCTTTTCCTCCTCTGTGTCCCTTCTTTTCTCTTGAAAAGGACTACATCATTTTTTCCCATGGCATACRAAATTTTTATGATATTAGCTAAACCTCATTAAATTATCCCTTAGAATGGAATATMAATAATAGCATCAGCTTCTGAAAAGTTAATAAAATGCCCATTTTCCTTCATATATATTTCCAGTTTATAGTTAACTATTCTGCTTTTGAGCACTGGTGAGCTATTTACTGCTGTATCTTTCAGGATTTGCTAGACAGATTTGACATGATAGATGACAATTTATTCTTTCAACATCTGAGTGTT
Organism: Eudromia elegans; assembly: GCA_003342815.1. Taxonomy (NCBI): domain Eukaryota; kingdom Metazoa; phylum Chordata; class Aves; order Tinamiformes; family Tinamidae; genus Eudromia; species Eudromia elegans. Next base: position 663,798 of record PTEX01000277.1, on the reverse strand, counting down.
ATTCATTTAACTGGAATAATACAATGGATGTGAATAGAAATATCAGTGCCTTAGACTCCTGATCGAATGAATTTTCCAGCAAACCACATACTTGATGTAAATAGAATAAATTATTATTATCAGTTCCAAGTTTTTTAATTACACAGGATATATTCTGTTTTGTGATTTATATAATGTAACTCTAACAGACTTTCAGTATCTTTTAACCATTTATGAGCAAAAAACAGACTACAAAATCTAGTTCATAGAAATGAAGCAACATTTCTACCCTTAAATAACAATTTTAAAATTGAATCTTCTATTTTCACAGGAGTTTATCATTGCYGTGTCACTTAGCACAGACTCAGATACAGTTTTGGCTTCTGCCTAGCAGCCCTCTTCCAGATTGAGCCCAAGACAGGGGCTAACACAATCTTGAGCTGGTGGTTTTAACCAAGACCTTGCTTCTTGCTTGCCCACAGCCTGCTCATGCCATTCTTCACTTTGTTTCCTGTGATAAAAAACAGATCTGCCTTCTAATTTTTSATCTGTGGTCTGAATCTAGTTTAARCAGAATCACAGAATGGTTGAGGTAGGAAGGGACMTCTAAAGATCACCTGGTCCAACCCCCTGCTCCAGCAGAGACACMCAGAGCACGGGGCACAGGGTGGCAGCCASGCGGGTTTGGAAGATCTCCAGAGRAGGWGACTCCACAGCCTCTCTGGGCAGCCTYTTCCAGGGCTCYGKCAYCCTCACAGGAAAGAAGTTCTTCCTCACATGGACATGGAACTKCCTGTGTTTCAATTTGTACCATTATCCCCTGTCCTGTCACTGGCCACTACCGAGAACTGTTTGCCCCCCTCCTCCCTACAATCATTCCTCTGGTACTTATACAGATTAATCAGATCACCTCTCATCCTTCTCTTCTCCAGGCTAAACAGGCCCAGCTTGTTTAACTTTTCTTTATATGATAGGTGCTCCAGTCCCTTGGTCATCTTTGTCGCTCGTCGCTGGACCGTCTCCAGGAACTCCATGTCCCCTTGTCCTGGAAAGCCCGGAACTGCACACAGTACTCCAGTGCAGCCTCACCAGGGCCGAGTAGAGGGGATCCCCTCCCTCGACCTGCTGGCAATGCTGGCCAGCCCCTCATGCAGGCCAGTATCCCACTGGCCTTCTTGGCAAAYTAAACTAAACCAAATTAGCCATTCACTAGAAAATAAGAAAATGGATGAAGTTGCCTTACATGATCACATACACTCCAGGACATTAAGGAGTACAGATGCTAACACACAGCTCTTGTTTCCTATTAGCTAGCTGGAGAAAACTGCCAGCTCAGCATGTGGCATTTCTGACCCATGCCRACCTTCTCCCCAACTGCATTTGAAGGTCAGGCACCTATTATTGATTCTGTAAAGCATCTTGCTACACAGTGCCTGTACTGGAGGCACTTAAGAAAACTCCCTAGTCCTTCCCTTAGAGAAATTATAAAAGAATAGTTATTTAACAGTTCTGAAACAGCAGGGGAGGATTTGCTTTCAGGATTGCTCTCTGGAGTTGCAAAGCCATGGCAGTGTTGTTTACTGAAGCTTATAAAAAGTTATAGTGAAGCACCACCAAATGTTACTTACAGGTCAAATCATGCAGTTCTTCCTCACTGTTTTCTGAGGCTCCAATTCAACAAGAATATGCTTGCTTGCATCATTATTTGGCAGATAAACTTAACCTTAAAAAGGTACATACATACCTCCACATACAGATGCTTTCCCAAACAGAGATCCTACTCCAGAGCTATGATATTACACACATGGTTTCCTAATGCCTATGTACAGTTACCACAAGATTTCTAACTTTTATATAAGAATTGAGATTAATGTAGCCTGTCTGTGTAGAATTCATCACCTTGAAACCATTCTTCATCGACATACAGTCCACACAGTGATGGGATGAAGGCTACAGCCAATGCCAGCTGAAGAGCTCTGTCACCCATGTCCTGGTCCCAGGATCGTGATCAGCAATTGTCCCCATGTACTTAGCGCTAGTGAGGCTGCACTTTGAATACTGTGTTCAGTCTTGGGCACCTCACTACAGGAAAGATATTGAGGTCCTGCAGCATGTGCAAAGAAGTGCAATGAGGCTGGTAAAGGGGCTGGAGCACAGGCATTACAACGAGCAACTAAGGGAGCTGGGATTATGGAGTGTGGAGGAGAGGAGGCTCAGGGGAGACCTTATCACTCTCTGCAGCTACCTGAAAYGAGATTGTAGTGAGGCAGGGGTCCATCTCTTCTCCAGAATAACTACRGATAGGACAAGAAGAAATGGCCTCAACTTGCACCAGGGAAGGTTCAGGTTAGATATCAGTAAGAATTTCTGCACAGAAGTAAGGAAGCATTTTAACAGGCTGCCCAGGAAGTGATGGAGTCACCATCCCTGGCAGCGTTCAAGAAATGTGCAGATGAGGTACATGGTTTAACAGGCAAGGTTTTGAAGGGTTTACAGTTGGGCTCAACAATCTTAAAGGTCTTTTCCAACTATATTTCTATGATTCTATGACACCTCCTGTGCACACACCAGCCAGGATAAATCAGGAGCTTTCCCAGTGTACTGACACAGACACAGGAACCCACAGAAGATGGATGATCACAGAATCACAAATCACAGAATGATTAGGATTGGAAGGGTCCTTTGGAGATCATCTARTCCAACCTCTCTGCACAAACAGAATCACATAGAGCACATTACCCAGGACAGAGTCCAGGCAGATTTTGKATATCTCCATTCATGCACACTCCACAAACTGCTTGGTCAACGTTTTCCAGTGCTCTCTCAGCCTCATAGTCATGAAGTTTTTCCTCAAATCCAGGTAAAACTTCCCATGCTTCTGTTTGTTGACATTGGCCCTTGTCCTATTGCTGTTCACCGCTGAAATTAGACTACCTGCTTGAAATTCTCCCTTAAGAGAGTYTGAAACTCTCCCTTAAGGTATTTGCACACACTGATAAGATCACCCGGCCTTCTCTAGGCTGAGCAGACCCAGCTCTCTCAGCTTCTSCTCATATGGGAGATGCTCCAGTCCCCTGAGCATCTTTGTATCTCTGCGCTGGACTCACTCCAGTAGTTCCATGTCTCTCTTGTACTGAGGAACCCACTGGACATAACACTCCAGACTGACCTCAGCAAGGCTGAGTGGAGGGGAAAAATCACCTGCTTGCGACACTCCTAATGCAGGCCAGGGTCCCATTGGCCTTCTTGGCCATGAGGGCACATTGTTGCCTCATGGTCAGTGCATTGTCCATCAGAACTCCACTGAGTTCTCCACTCTTTCTCCACTGAGCTGCTTTCCAGCAGATCATCTCCAGTCTGCACTGCAGCATAGAGTTATTCCTCCATACGTGAAGGACCTTGCACTTGCCTTTATTGAACTTCACTAGGTTCCTCTCTGCTCAACTCTCCAACCTGTTCAGGTCCCTTTGGATGGCAGGTATCAGCTGCTCCTCTCAGTTTGGTATCATCAGCAAACTTGCTGAGGGTGCACTCTGTCTGATTAATAAACTGAACAGGATTGGACTGAGCAYTGATCCCTGCTAGCTACAGGCCTCCAACAAGACTGCACCACTGATCACAATCCTGTGAGCTCTGCTATTCAGCCAGTTCTCAATCTACCCCACTGTCCACTCTCACAACTCACACTTCCTGATTTTGTGTATGAGGAAGTTGAGAAAGACAATGTCAAAAGCCGTTATGAAGTCAACGTAGACAACATTCCCTGCTCTCCACTCATCTACTCAGCCATTCCATCATAGAAAGCTATCAGGTTATTTAAGCATGATTTCCCCGTGGTGAATCCATACTGACTACTCCTGATACCCTTCTTTTTCCCCATCTGCTTAGATATGGCATCCATAATGAGTTACACCATTACTTTTCCAGGAGTGGAGGTGAGACTGACTGACCTGTAGTTTCCTGGGTTTTACTTCCTGCCAGGTTGAAGACTGGAATGACAGTGGCTTCCTTTCAGTCCTCAAGTACCTCTCCTATTGTCTATAACTTTTCAAAGATTATAGAGGGTGACAAAAAATTAACATCTCCAGCTCCTATAGCACTCTTGAGTGCATCCCATCAGGGCTCAGAGAATCCATTTTGAACAGAGGATATCTGTGATACAGAAACTCGTTCTCCCTGGATGTGCTTCTCTGTGTCTAAAGACTAGAGAAAGATCCTGGGCAGTTTTAGACTGCACAACTTTTAAATCACTGTGCCAGATTAAACACACCCCATTTTATGGAACTAAAGAAAAAACAAAACAAAACAAAACAAAACAACAGAGCAATTTTAATCTCTACAGTAAGATGATATTCTCCCTACTGTGTCTATATAAACCTTGTCTGCCATACCTGACAGATTTGTTATGGACTCAAAGGAATATGTAGAGCAGAGCTGTAGAAAATCTGTCTGAGTCACTGTGAAACCCCACAAATTAGTGCCATGGTGCAAATTTTCTCCTGAATTTATAAGCAAACAAACAAACAAACATAAAAACCCTATGATTTATCTCAACTAGATTCAGTAGAGTTATGCCTAATTTGCTTCAGCTCTTGAGAAATGAAGCCCCATTTCTGAGAACTTCCTAGTACAGGTTCAGTGTTTGAAACTCTGTACTTTTCAATTCAGTCCTATTTTACACACTGCTGAGTATCACTTTTAACTGCTCAGCTATTAATAACTCACAAAGGATCTTCTACAATCACTTTGTTTTCAAAACAGAAAAGAAATGGTTTTAAAATATGGCCTTTCTCTGTATGCTTCCCTTTTAGTAATGGCTCATATACAACTGCTATTAAAGTTCATCATGTTATTATTCCAAACTAATTTACCTGTGGGTAGAAAGGATAGAAAGAAAAAGTACATAGAAAGGAAAAGTACTTCAGTATGAAGTACTGAAAGAAAGTACATAGTACATAGTACATAGAAAGAAAAAGTACATAGTACATAGAAAGAAAAAGTACATAGAAAGGAAAAGTACTTCAGTATGAAAAATGAATGCACTAACCAATAGGAATGATCTCTGTGTCTCAATTAACTTGGCTTCTTCAGGGCTATGGTGCAAAAATCAGATTTTATTTTACTTACTTGTTTATTACCTATGGTTAGCACGTGCTGTTCCAAAATACTATCAATAAAAAATGAAAAATCTATACCTATGTCTATGTGGTTTGTTTAGGCAAAAGTGTTCATATTGTAGGAGAAATTTTGCTAATTACACGGTCATACTGGCTGTTGCAGGACAGCAGTCCTGCCGTGTTAAGTTTGGTATTGCACGGTGAAAGCCAAGGTAGTCACCCTAAATGTATATATGTATATTTGTAAATAGTCATATGTTATGGGGTGCCCTGCACAATACGGCTGCCGGYGGGCTGCCAATCAACCTTCCTGCTGGGTGACCCCAGTGAGGTGGGGGCCAGGGCTCCGGAGGATTCTTCTGGAGTTGCCRGGCAGAATAGGAGCCCTGGCCAATGGCAGCCTGTCCTGCTCCTGCCATATGCACCACCCTATCAGAGGGCCCCAGCGCTCTGTCCAATCCAGATTGGACAGAGTGGCTCGGACCATCCTTTCCACCAATCAAGGCCCTCCATGGGAGCTCAGGCAGCTATATAAGCAGGCACGCCTCTTATTRRMGTTGGACTSTTTGTCACCAGCCTCTTGCGTGTTGTCTCTGTGTACTTGCGTGCRTGTGTGGTAGGCMGCGATTGTGTGTGTGCRTATGACTCTGGGGYTGGTCGACATTCACGTCCCCCGCTCTCACCACCCGACGTGACCTTCCAGGAGACCCTCACCAGTCCCGCTGTCTTAGACAGTCGGGGCTGGGGCCGTCGTCGCCTCTTCAGCGGGAACCTGATGTTCTATTCCATAAAAATATTTAGGATAACTTGATTACATCTATCTGCATTCTTTGCATCCCTGATGCAAGCCMAAATCCCACCTCTTCAGACAGACTATGAGTGACTCATGATCATGTTTGCGCAAATCATGCAATTATTTAGGTGTAGATTTACTCAAGGAATGAGTCCCCTATTAAAAATTCATAAGGCTCTAGAAATACAACAGACAACGTTGCTAACAATTTTACACATGATACCATTTTGATATGGCACAAAACGACCTTATAAAGAAGATGCACTGCTGACTGGTTTTAGACACCTTTTTACCACCAAGTTTACAAATAAGTCTGGATGCAGTACCAGCATACATGACGTGGTGCCAGCAGCTTTTCAATTTATTCTTTGCTTGATGAATTTTGAAGATGACAGCAATAAATCTAAAATGCAAAAAGCCACAACCACATGGGGACAAACTAAATCACAGGTACAACTGCTAAAGTGATCCAAACCCATCTATTTTTTGTAGTCTACCAAACTTTTGCAATACTGCTGGAAATAGGAAAGCATAATGAACAGTGTGTGCTCTGTTGTTATCTTTTTGATCCATACCCATCCTCACTGTTAAATCAGGCAGTTTTGCAGGTGTGTTTGTGAAATCCTATATGCTTTCTCATAAAGTTGAAGTTAGGGATTTTTCAGGTCAATTTATCATGCAGTGAAGTGTGAGACATTATATTTTTCCAATAAATTTATAGGTAGATGGCTAATAACTTCTTGGTTTTCAATGACCAGCTCAAACTAAAATCAAATAGGAATATAATAAGTTTTGAGCACTTGAAAGCTAAAGCTAGAAGACTACAGAAATGAGCGAACAGTTTCAACTCAGTTTTTAGTAGAACATGGTTCTCAGCAAACTTCATTCCGACACACACTAATAATTCAGGGGTTAGACTATCAAAAGTATTTCCCTTTAGGTGGTCATCCTAAGATCACATATCAAATTTATCAGACTAATTTTACAGATTTGGCAGAATATTTCAGGTGCCACAGTAGTTCTATGATGATGTGTTTTTTCATCATCTCACAATCGCTGAGGCTTTTCATAAGCAATATTCTTCAAAAGCTAGAGTCTAGCATACATATCTTGTTATTTCATATTATATTATATTATATTATATTATATTATATTATATTATATTATAT